>OMKY01213829.1:0-16537 GCA_900302395.1 Bregmaceros cantori | reverse complement strand
CATCCCGAGCCGACGCGGTGTCTATTTGAAATATTTTCGGCTCGGTGGAGGGTATTGCACAACACGCGCCTTCAACGTTTTAAAATCCGGAGCCGTGTATTTTGCGATGTGGAAACACCTGTAATCTTAATCCATTTTGTAGCGACAGACCGCGGAAAGTTGGTACAGTGGGCCAGCGATCGTTAGCCGCTAGCATAACAACACACTGTTCGCTGGAGGTCCGTTTTCTAGGTGTTGGAAAATATTCGTTGTGCTACTATCCCCCGATGTAGCACCGGAACACTTTACAGCGCGGTGTAACCTAGTAGGCGCAAAGCCGAACCAATTCCACACAACAGATTTAAAGAGACATTTCGCTCGGAACTAGATCAGCGCTGCCCACAGACTGCACCACCAGCTAGAGGAACTTGTATGAAGAAGGGGTCGTGTCCGAAGGGGGGAAGACGCGGCACTACCGTAAATACGCTGGGTGATGGAAAAATCGATTTGACTGTATTTGCCATCGTCCGAACAAATAAATCCGATTTCGATTTGAAATCGATTTATCGTGCAGCTCTAATGTGTATATATGTGTATATATGTATATGTGTATATATATATGTATATGTATGTATGTATATATGTGTATATATATATATGTATATATATATATAAAAATTTATTCATTTTTACATTTTTTCAATGAGATAATCGATCCGATTAATGAGAAAAATTGATCCGATTAATCGATTAATCGCCAGGAAAAGTGGCCGATTAATCGATTATGAAAATAATCGTTAGTTGCAGCCCTAATATGTTCTAACCTGGCTAAAATTCTGTGAAGCGCGCACATATATTAAATGAGAGAGAATAGTTTTTCTTTGAGCGAGATAGTGATAGGTTTAAATCGGAAACTGGGATGAAGAGTCGCGCACGCTTATTGCCAAGTGTTTTCACTGTTTGGTCTGTCCTTCTCTCAAATGTGTTTGAATTTACGTTGCCCCAAAGCCAGTAGCCACTCCCCGTGTCTTGGCTGCTGAATATTGTAATGCCCCGCAGCAACACAACTATGCTCTACGGCACAGTCTGTTAGACTGCTTCATCCAGCCCCATACTCTTGTGTCTGTAGCTTAGTCTCGCAGTGCATGCAGCTGTCGTGAGATCGTCCCAGGCATAAATGAGCTGCAGGTCTTCTTCCCCCTCTCTCTCTCTCTCGCCCTCGCCTTCACACTAAGCCTATCTATCAAAGAGAAATGGTTGTTATGCCCAAAAGATAACTAAAAACAAAACAAGTTTGAGTGAGAACCAATATGCTCTTCCATGCTAATACTAAAATGGAAATGCTGTTGTGCACTCTGCAATAAGACAAGATAGGGAGACATTGTTCCAACTTTGAAGGAAAAACAAACCGATTAATCTATTAATTGCCTGTAAACATCAATGTATGATCAATTTAAGTGATAGCTGTAGCCCTTATCCACAAACTCCTAATGTTTGCTAATAACTGAATGTCTAATTGGTACTTGTGAGTTGAATTCCTATCAGAAGAACTCTTTGAATGACCAACCATTTGAGTTGGTGACGGTATCGGACACCCTGTTGATGGACATGTTGAGTGGTCTGGAGCGTGTCAAGCGGACTCCTCACTGCCCCCCCATGGAGGTCTGGGTGGTCTTGGAGAGAGTTGACCTCCTAAGGTCATGGCTCCAGCCTGCTCCTCCGACTTTGAGGAATAACCCCACCAAGCCTCATGGTCACTTGGTTCCGTTCGTAAACTCTTTAAACGCCAAGCACGTGTTCTTCAAGTTATTTTTTCAGCACAACGCCAAAATCTACAATACATATACATCCTGCCTGTAGGTCTATACGGCCTATACTGGACCACAAAGCTGGGTAGTATAATCGAAACATTCCAGAACCACATCATGCGATGGATGACAGGACACCGCCTGTTGGACCACATAGAAATAAAAACTCTGCAGACTAACCTCACTCAAACCAATAGAAGGCTGATCCATGTTGGTGCACACTCTGCTTCTACAAGCGTAGAAAGTTAACTATGATAATCATGATATATTATTATTATTTTTAATGTTCCTTTTTTCACTGCGAGTGCCATGTCCTCGTTTTTATTGACCGCGTCGGAGTGAAAGGAGGATTAGAAATTTACAGTTTGGTTCCCCAAATATCCACCAGAAATGATACAATTTTGCATGTTTTAAAAAATAACGCTTTTGACATCTTTGGAGATAACTTTGTTCTCTATTGAATGTCTGCGCTGAAAAAGTTGATACCAATCTGAAAGGATTCACAGTATCTCGTATAATGGTAAATTTGTAAGGCATTACAGGCATGAAAATTATTTGGTTACAACATCCTGGTGATTGTGAACTCTTTTAAAGATTGTATTACTTTTTTGTACATTATCCATGCAAAGTTCAGTTTAAAACCTGCTTCCAATGAAACTAGTTTCCTTTTTTAGTGGTGGTGCTTGGCAGGTAAAAGTAACTAACTTCATTAGTTTCAAGAGGAGTAGGCAGTGGCTGTGTCTGAAATCGCTCCCTATTCCCCATATAGTACACTATATGGAGCACCCACCATCTTGTTGGGGTGTCCGAATTGTCTATGTATTCTAGATACTGCACTAAAAATATCGCCACAATGCACCGTGAAAAGTAGTGATCATCGATGTGCCCTAGACCAGGCAAAATAACCCATAATGCATTGTGAGGTGCATTAAAGATGACCTAAATTCCAATAAATGGCACGGCGGGAGTCAAGTGCCACTGACCACAGCAAATTGTTATAAATGTAAGTACTTTTGACTTTTTATGATGATTTTATAATAATTTTGACAGTGCCGACTCGTGTCCGAAATCTCGTTCATTGCTGTTGAGTGCACTATAAGTGAGTGCACTATATAGGGAGTGAATTCGGACACTACCAGTAATCGCTCTTATTACTTTATAACTTAGTCACAACACTAAATCCAGATGGAGAGTATGAAAGCTGTCTATGAAGGCCACATTAACTACAGACGGCAGTATTTTGTCTGATATGAAGCAGGCCAAATATAATATTAAATGGCTAATATCTCACACCCATACACCCCATGTTGATTCCTACTTCCTCCTCTACTGTGCAGATCAACGTCTATGTTTTGGGAAGGACATTCCTGGCTCTGGCCAAAGACTTGTGCATCAACGCCCCAGCTATCGGTAAGCATGTCCTGGTTATATCTAGACCGTGATGGCAGTTACAGTAATTTTACTTTTTTCTTTTTTTTAGGGTGTGCATGCGCCATTTTCCCATTTTATTGAGTGTTTGTGTGAAAGATTACGAGAGAGTGGGCAAGCAGACCTGCAGCATGCTTATGTCGGTGAAGGGAAGCAATCTCACGACGGCTCCCTGTGCTGTGAGCCTAAGCCACATGCACAAGACTGTATGGGGCTGGACCTGGCTTGTACCTCAATTTCTTGAAATAAGAGCTGAAGCGATCAGTTGTTTTATCAACATTTTTCTACGTTATTCATCTGAAGTGAACTCTTAAAATCCACTTTGAATAATATGAGTATTGGTAAAACCAGTGTTTATTATTATTATTATTTTTTTTTTTAAGGTGTGTTGGCACTTGAGCAGCATTTTAGCTGTGATCATGCTCATGGGTGCGTAGGATGTGTTTTTCATTGAACTTTGATAGCACGAATGTGTCTATTTTTAAAGATTCCCCACATTGTGTAGATCATTTTGCATTTTTTTTGCACCCGTGGGGTCCTCTTAGCACCTAAGCTTTAAGGGGAGTAGTCAGTAATCGATAATAAATTAATCGAAGTTACTATGGCAACACCAGTTCAGTGTGCACTTCCGGCAAAATGATAGATGGGGTTTGAAACATTTTTGAATGTTTGTCTATTCAGTGGAAGCACGTGGTATAGACATTTACGCGTTGCGTAACTGTGGCTGGTGGGAGCTTGCGGTGTGCTATTCTTCAAAATGTATTGTGTGAATCCATGCTTCACACACTCACAATTTAATCATTCATCAATCTTTACAGATTCCACTATGTGGCATAAATTGCTGACAAGTCCCGCTTTTTTTTTTTTAATGAGGCTCAAAGCCTGTAAGCTCTATGCGTGTTCTTCAGGTAAACACTAGTATGATCTTTTTTTTCCCTTCAAGATTTGATTTACTGATTGTTCTGTTTGGGGTCATTGGTTTGAGTCCTGACCATTCATAGACATTGGTGAACAGAGGTTTTCTTAGGCCGATTTGGGAGAGCTTTATATGGCTCTAGTTTTAGAGATTTTATTTCACGAGTAGCACAACTTGAAAATGTGAGAACATAAAGAATTGAATACATCATATTCAATGGCTACTTTCCATGGGGTTTCCAGTGTGTTAATTCTGGTGGGAATGAATCATTTCTAACAATGATGTATTTCAGTATTGTTTGTTTCAACACACAGAGGCTGTCTTCAGTTGTAACATGTGATGTTTATTTTTCCTCACAATATATAACAAAATAATTAAATAAAAAAATAAGGTTAGAAATAAATATGATGAAATTATTAAATCGTTATTAAATAGAGTTCAGGTGACATGGCGACGTGTATGTATTGAGCTACGCTCAATCTCACAATGTTAGCTTTAACTCGCACAAAGCCACGCAATGAAGTGTTGCTGGTTGAACAGTGCCATGAAGGACTAGGTCATAGTTAATATGTGTAGTTGATCACACAGGGTTAGTCATTTTGGTAAGCCAACTGTTTAGTTCCGACTTGGTTCCGTGGCTCGAGTCCGTGCAACAGAACTGCTGGAGAAGCGCTGGGCTTCGTATTGGAATGAGAACCCTCCACAGTTCAGACGTCTGGTCTGCTGCCGTGTCTTTTTGGGGGGCACCAGGCAGAACCCCCCTGCTGTTCAACCCCCTGCTTTCACTGCCCCCCTTTCCCCATAAAAAGTGCACTGACTGACCTCCAACCTCAAGGTCTTTGTCCCACTGTCTCTCCTGAAAGATTTCCAACGTGGCGTCCAGTTTTCCAGTTATGTCCAAACGTCCACATCACGAGCAAATCCATTGCTGTCCTGCAGAGAGAAGTTTCAGCGACCAATCTAAGCACAGCTGGATTTCACAAAAGTGGCATCCATATTTGTGTCCTTTATCCACAACAAGTGGCTACTCCCAATACTAGCCGACCTCGCTAGGTCATGCATAGTACAGCAGTTCTGGGATCTGTCCACCTTGCACACCGGTGCCATTGGTGCTGTCCGCCGAGCACTGGAACTGGAAGGTGACCGTGCCGCACTGTACTTCAGTCATACCCTCCTGGCCGAAGTAGCTGAGTTCGGCTCCTTCTAGAACCACGCTGACGGTGTAAAAGGAGTCCGGCTCCACCTGCACGGGGTGATCAAACCACACAGGGAACGTACTGCTGGAACCGTCGGACACGAAGCTGGTGGTGCGCTGTGCAAGCGCCGCGCCCTGCCGCTTGAGCTCCATGCGCACGGCGTACTCCGCACGCACGCCGCTGGAACCGTACAGCCCCAGCCCGGCCACAAAAACACGGCGGTCGGTGGCGAACTGGATACTGTCGCAACGCCCACGGTAGCGCCACTGGTTGCCGCGGTACGCCGCCGACTGGAAGCGCTGGCACCGCCGTGGCTCCAGTCCGCGGCGGGGCGTTATGGGGAAGGGGAGCGAGGGCTTGACGGCGGCAGTGAACCACAGGAAAATGGAACGTGTCTCCTCGAGGGTCAACACGTCTGACTGCGCCGCGCCGTCGGCAAACTCCTCCAGCGTCATTGCGGGGAGGCGCAGTAAGTGCAGGGCGTCTCCGAGTGCCTCGCGCTTCTCTGCTGGAGTGGGCTTGGTCGACGACGACCCGCGCCGCCGACACTCTGCGTCAGCCCACGCCAGTGCAGCCTCAAACACCACGGACTCTCGTGCGCCGAGCGTCTCGCGCCGTAGCACGAGTTCCAGGGTGCCTCGGTCCATCTGTCTAAACCCTTCCGAGGACAGAGCCAGCTCCGCCTGTGCATCGATCACCTGCCGGACAATCAAGAAATGAGATAAAACTTTCCATGTCCCCAAAGGGAAAGCAATTCATTTCTTAGCAGCAGTCAACCATTTTTTTAACACAAAATATCACAAACATGTCTGCAGAATGTCTGTGGAAGTCTGCAGCGCTTAGAGTTGGACAATTAATCAAATGATAAAATGTAACTAAAGCTTAATGGAAAATACTAAAATTCTTGAATCTTGAAAATCAGCCATCTCGAAAGTCAAATCGAATCAATTCATTAAACTACCCTAGAGCATTTGCATCCTAGTTTTGTTAAGCAATCCTTCGTGTTAACTAAGCCGCAATTTGGCTGAGTTTGAGGCTGTGGTTTGAGTTGGACAACATTGTCCAGCCTACCTCCCAGCAGCGCTCGGTCAACCGGGGCTCCTCAAACAGTCGACTCTGGCTGAGCAGCACGCACGCTGTGCGAGCGTCCAGTCCTCCTTCAAGGAAGCGGACGCAGGCTTCGGCCAGCGGGGCGACCAGGTACTTTTTGGCAGCATACAGAGTGGCCAACACAGTGTCCGCTTCCAGGTCGATCTCGTCACTATACATGTATCTGTGAGTGGACAGGATTCACGTTAGGACAGGCAGGTAAATAAAGTAGTGAATACATTTTTCATCGAAAAACCAACTCTTCTCTTAAAGTGTGCATTCTGTTCTTATGCTAAATGGGGTGTAACCATGCGAGGTCATTCAAATGGATTTTTTTTTATTATCGGTCGCTCTGCAACCAGACCCTGTAACAGTGTTTTGAGCGACGTTATAGTGTTGAAACCAGAGAGGTCTGAAATAGGAGCAGGTTTTCACACAGGGAGTTTACGGAGGCTCCGTAATTAACCCCCCAGGGAACCGTGCGCGCGTGTGTGTGTCTGAGTGAGAGAGAGTGAGCCACAGCTCTGCGTGTTGTTGGCACACGGTGCTCGGTACAACGAGCGGCCAAACGCGCGCAGCCTATTAATAAACGCTTCCTGCACTTCCTCTAAGCGGCAGAAAAAATGGCAGTGACTTGCTTGGGTCGTTTTGTCTTTTGGATGAAGAGATTAAGAAGTGGCGTTTCAGCTTTCCACGTATTTAGGACTGCAACTGACAAATTATTCTGTCGATTCATTCAGCCATTTTTGCTGGCTATTTATTCATTCAATCGGTTGATTCCTCCTGTGGATTTGTTTTTGAATTGTTGACCAGACTCTGTTAACCAGAGACTTTTATTAATAAAGTTTAGGGCTGCAACTATTGACTATTTTAACTATTGACTATTTTAGGATTTGATTATTCTAACAAGATGTTTTTCCAGTTTTGTAGCAATTATGAATACATACACAATAGAAAATAAAATATTCCACTGAATGATAAATGACCAAGTAATTTATTTCATTAACAACCTTTTTTTTCAAGGCATAAGCGCTGTGACTAGATTCCAAATAAAACAAACTTGAAAAACAGGCGGACACATTGCCTTCAGTTGGAGCTACCAAAATAAAATGGCAAAATAATAACTTGAAATACCAAATTTATTTCAGGCTGCCCTGAATATTACTCAAATGCACATTGTTCATAGTTATAAAATAGTAAAAAACTACTACTACCTAAATAAGATGGCAAAATAATTAAATTAAATTTCCTCGAACCTCAAAAAAGGTTTGAAAATTTTGATTCAATAATCGATTCCTCAAGTACCTCGAATAATTGTTTCAGCCCTAATAAAGTTTCTGTGCAGCATACGCTGATATGCGTCGATGGAACACATTTTTTATTTGTCTGGTAAGAAAAATTTAATAATAAATCGCCATTGATAGCATTGACGTCAACTGATCAGGCATTATAGTAGTCTATGGACTGATTCGTCAACATTGCATTTCGTCTTATGATGTTATGAGGTCTTTGCCAAATGCTTAACCGATACATGCGGTAGTTATCATATATCCAACAACTTATATGTGTAAAAAAATGTACTATGTTTCTGACAGGGGCTCAGCAAAAATGACGGAAATGTAATATTGGCACCCCATGTGAGATTTGGACATAATGGAACTTGCCATTTAAGTCAATGGCAAGTGTTAAAGTACACCCGAAACGTGGAGTGTCGAGGGTGCAATGGTTTTGTGTATGCCTCTGCCATGGAAGATCCTTTGTGTTAACACAATAACTTTTGCAGTTGGGACCACTGCATAGGCCTAATAGTTGTCGGTTGCGGTTTTCTCGAGAGAACAAGTAAGGGAAACGTAGGCGCTGGAGGAGTAATGTTCACCTGAGCAGACTGAGGAAGGCTGCTGGTTCCACGTCGGGAATGACTATGTCCTGACTGACTTCGGCCAGCTCTCCATAGAACATGGCATTGAACACCGGACTGCCCACCGCCAACACATACTGCGGGGGGATACAAACAATCAAATATGATCAAAAGTACCCATTGATGTGCCTTACTTAGATTCAAGTGCATTTTCCAGTAACTCGTAATTCAAAGCATTACTTTTTTTTCAACACAGTAATCAGATTAAAAGGTACTGACCCAAGGATCTTTAGTTACTAATTGGGCTGTAGCATGGTGATGTCATGGCTTGCCGCCGGCAGCCATTATGGTGGTATCATCGTGGTCAGATGGAACAGGCAGAGGGTGATATTTGCATAACATTGTCTGTTTAAAAGTCTTCTAGTATGTACTGCTACTTCACCGTACGTGATGCCACCAAAATGTCTGTTGCCGCCAAGCTGTGACATCACGTGCAACAGCCCTATTAGTTTTCTGTCCCTGAATGTGCCTTGTGGCTCATTTTAATAATCTATATTCAATAATTATGATGTGTTTTTAATAAGAAAACAACTGATAATGTCACTTTTTGTACATGTTTGTATTTTACATTAACGTGAAATGAAGTTTAAAACCTACTTCCAATGAATTAAGTTTGGTCAAAACTAGCCAGCCCCTTTTTTTTTTTAGTTGTTATCCGGCACTGCTGAATGTAATAAATGAGCTAAAGTAATCTAACTTTTAGTTAGTTCTGAAATAAACCCCTTCACACTGTAAATTAATGAAAAATGGTGCTTGCGGCCAAAAAAAACCCACCTCTTGAAAATCTTTATCGCACTACCGCTAGTGCTAATGTGGCGTGGTACCAAACTGTGATCCCACTCACCTTGTGCGCAGGGAGACGCTGTAACTGGTTCGGTGCTCCCACCAGGAAGTGGACATCGGCCATCTGTTCGTTGTTGAACATCAGGGCGTTCCTACGGGCAGGGGGATGGCGGGTGGGATCTTGGGTTAGTGCCACGTGAGGCGGGAAAAGAGTACGTGGGTGTGTAATTACTATGAGTGAGGTAGGAGGAACCTGGGGGTGGGTTTGTATATATATGTGTGTGTGTGTATATACACACCAAGAGTGGGCAAACTTTTTGACTTGTCTGGCCACATGTAATTTATTTGACCCTGGATAAAAAAATGTATAAAAAACGATGCAAGAGAGCTGTTGTGTGACGTCACGGCTTGGCGGTGGCAGACATTATGGTGGTATCACATATGGTGAAGTATACGTGCAGTCAAGTGCTATCACTTTCCACTTCACGTCCATTATAATAGTGGCCAATACAATGGAGGTAGTTGGGCTGCCATCTGCTGGCGATTGATTTTATTTAATTGATATTACCATGGATAATTCAATAATAGAAGACTTCAATGCAAATAACGCTTTCTGCCTGTCCATATGACCGCGATGATACCACCATAATGTCTAGCGCCGCCAATCTTGAATTGCTTTCAAAACGTCAACTTTCAAAACTTATTACCCAACACAATTGCGACTGCGAGCTGTGGTTTGCTTATGTCTGGGATATACACTTATGCCGGAGTATGATGAAATGACATGCTTAATTTCACAAACAAAGTGTATCATGATGAATGGTGGTGGGGGTGACTTTCAGAAATTCAATTCACAAGAATATATTCTGGTTTCACTCATTATTACAAGTCAGCTTGTTAATGCAGCCAATGTTATTCAGCGTTGGGGAAGACTACTTCTTTAAAATAATCCCTTACAGTTTCAAGTCGCTCATTAAAAATTGTAATTAAGTAACGTCATGCATTTTAAATGTAAATTGAGGAATAACAGTCCATTAGTTTTATCTTACTAGCTCTACTGCCCTCTTGTGACTGCTTGTGCTATTATAAATGATATCTGTTCCCATTCTATGCTCCTCTACTGCTATCTGGCGGACAAATGGAAGTGTCTTTCATAGACATGTAATAACAAACTTTCGTCACGAGAGAGCAGTAGATCTCCACACATTTACACTGGAAACCTCAGACGGCAATTAACAGTGTTTTTTAAATGTGTATATATATTGTCATCATTACGCGTTGTCAAGAATACTGATACAGATGTGAATTGTATAACATCGCAATATTCATTTTAGGTCATATCGCCCAGCTCTAATAGTTACTTTATTTGTAATCTGATTACACATAATCAGTTACTGGCAATTGTATATTATTGATGGTGCGCGTTCTTGTTGATGCTGTCTAGAAACAGTCACCTCATCATAGTGATCTGATTTGGAAATAATAACTGTAGTTCCTTACAATTGAATTAAATCATTTAATTTTTGTCGCAGTTTCATTTGCCGGGACTGGAATATTGCATGTCATTGTAGTAATTTGTAAATGTGAATATAGCAGAACCCCTTTTAACAGGAGATCCATTTTTGCACCAAAAACACATTGTTGGCTTGATTTCATTAATGTTTTTAAAATACCAACCATCAGTTTACTTTAGAAATGTGGTAATGACATTACTGATTGCACTTTTTAATGAGTAACTTGTAACGGTAAGGGATTACATTCTAAAAATAATATTCCCAGCCCTGGTGACCATGCATGTCTGGGATCCATGTCTGTCGCCAATTAAATTCGCTGTCCGTTTGACACATTCATCATGTTTCATATGTATCTCCGAAGGGTGACCAGAGGCGCCGGACCAGTGTTCTGTTTAGGGTTGGTGCTTTACTAGCCTTTTACTGGTTCCCGGTGCTGGTACTCTGTTCGAAAGACCCCTCTCGTATAGTCCGGTACATTTTGTCCAGTTCGAAGAACATTTTTGCCCTTGTGTTGGGGAAGTGGTTTTTCTGTTGGTCGTGAGCGTTCCCGTGCGAGTTCGTTTTTTTTTCTTTTTTGTGGTTAACCCCGTCCGCACCGTCACGCAGGTGCCTATTCTAGAGAAACCCAATCCGAAGCAACCCCAGATAGTTGATAATAACACATTATTACCGTTATTTTTGTCGTACGAGGCGCTGGGCTTCTATGATTTCGCAAAAAATGCCAAATGTACTATGTACAACAGCTTAATTCTCTGTTCTTTCAACTCATACTCGAATGTTTTTCAAGTTCTGCCATTGTTGTCATTTCGGATATTTTATTCGACAGAAGTGCATGTGTGTACATAAAGTGCGCATCACGTATAGGCTCCGCTGCTGGCGATGCCCTGCTCACCTCTCCCGGAGCGTCGGGTACGCGCAGTTCCAGCTCGGCTCATCCGTCTGATTGTTGTTGTTAATGTTGTTGTCCAGAGACTGGGAGGCTTTAGTTTGTGTAGTCGTGGTGGTTGTGGGAGACGGGGTGGACGGGCAGGCTACGTTCGCCGGCTCCTTCTCCCCCTTCTCCCCCGCGGTGAGCGCCCCCGTAGTGGCTGCCGTCATATTCTTGGCACGGCGGCTCCGGTCTCCGCCTCCGTCCAGCGGGGTCAACGCCGACAGCAGGCCGTAGCAGAGTGCCCCTCGACCGGCCGAGCGCCTCTTGAGTGCCTCGGGTAGAAGCAGCAGAAAAGACACGCACCTCATGGCCCTCTGGTGGCCATCCTGCTGCGACGCCCGACCCTCCGCCGTGGGCATCCGACGTCTCGGACCGGTCACCTTTCTTCCAGCGTCTCCTCGAAATGTCCTCTAGATGTCCTTAATAAACAACTCCACTGTGCTCATTAACTATCATGCGCGGTAGCACTGCCAAGTGTCCGCAAACCGTTAAAATGTCATCGAGTGCGCTTTTCCCAAGCTTTTCCTGAAAACCCCGAGCCTTTTCTCGCCAAGCGGGATCGCAAAAGCGCAGCGGTGGGTCGTCGCTAAAACTATCAACCGAACACAACATGCAAGCTGACGTCCTTCTCAAACGGGTTGTCCTGCTCTATCGATGCCTGGTGCGTTGCTACGGAAAAGATCGACTCTCTTTCTCCGTGATGAAGAAAAAAGTTCCTCAGTGGATCCGTGGATCTGTTCCAATCTGCGAAAAAAAACTGGTGGAAAGGCGCGTCTTGGCTCCTTGTTTTGAACGAAGGTTTCTCCTCGGGTTTGAAGTCGTGGTCCGGGGGGTTTGTGTCTCCCTGCATGAAGCTATGCGCTTCAACGTTCCACTGTGGCGCGTAAAAACCTATGTACGCGTCGCGCTGCGAGTTGTTCCAATTTGTGTGCTGCGAATCCGCGCAGCGCAAAGTCTATTTACAATGCGCTGCCTGTATGTGAGCGTGCGCACGCGTACGAGCCTCCTTTTTTCCCTCTCCAGCCTTTTTTTCATTATTTATTTTGAAGACCAGCTGGCCTCCGACCAATGGGGAGCTTACGGTACTCCGACGTCACGGAGCAGTAGCCACGAAGTCCCACCCACCATCCGGCTCTCTCCCCTTTAACCATGAAATTCAAGTTTCGTGTGTTTGTGTGTGCGTGCACTATGTTGGCGCGCACTATGTTGGCGCGCACATTTGGCGTGACCACGACACAATTCCATGACATAATGAAAAATGTTTCCTTTGACACATTAAAAGAGAGGAGGGGAATAGAGAGGACTCGGGTGACAGCGAGAGGGTCAGAATGAGAAGAAGAGTAACTAGAGCACAGCAACTTTGAGAGAGGTGAAAAGTTTAAAGAGCTAGAAATGAGATACTCCCTCCCTCCCCGTTTTCCAACACGATTACATGCAGTTTTTTTCTTCACACACACACACACACACACACACACACACACACACACACACACACACACACACACACAGCTGTTTGATTTTTCCACCGAGGACATATATTCACTAGCAGTTTTTACCATATTAACTGCAGTACGGGATTCCCTACGTTTCAATGAGGGCTTATGGCTGTAGCTCAGTTGGTAGAACGGCCGTGCACTGATATGTGACTCGTAATGGATAGAGAGGTAATTGTGAAATTGAGTGAATTGAGAGCTTTAAATGGCACACTTATAAGCACATGAATGATCGCTCACAAGATATAAAATATACAAAATATTCACAGATTTTCAAAACCGAACCAGTCGCCATACCCAGAATATTATGTAATTGTTTTTGTTTAGTGCTTCAACCCCAACCCGCCCAATGAAAAAAAAAAAAAAAGAATTTGTCAAACCACGGTTTATCTGCGGGTTTCACTGGTTCAGCCATACTTTGATGTCTACTCTTTGATGTTATCTTCCCATCGCTTTCTCTGTCTTCCTCTCCTCCTTCCACCTGGCACTGTGCCTTGATTGAATGATTGTTTTTCATGACACGTCCGTAGCATTTAGTTTTTTGTTTTTGAATGTGGTTGGTAGATCTTCATATGGTCCAATGGCTTGTTTTATTCTGGCTTTCACTTCTTCGTTGGTGATGTGTTTTTTCATATGAGATGCCGAGGAGCCTGTGAAAACGTCTCATCTCTCATTCATCGCCTGCGTTCTTCTCTCTAGTTTTGCCCTTTGGGTCCATGTTTCACAAGATTTGGCAAGATGAGAATACTTGAAGATCAGACTGATGTTGTGACATCTTTCTGTACGCTTGCATATCAAATATATAACTTATCATAACTCATTGACATCTGAGAATGATTCAATATCGTATAGTATTGAATCGTCCACCCTGACCCACAAGCCTTCATGTTGCAGACCCCTGCCTCTACATCCCGAGGTTTGCACAGCTTCTGGAGTTTGGGGAGAAGAACCACGACGTGTCCATGACTGCGTTGCGTTTGCTGCAGCGCATGAAGAGAGACTGGATGCACACGGGACGCCGACCCTCGGGGCTCTGTGGAGCAGGTAGCGGGGCTGAAAGATTTTGCTCAAGAAGTAAAATCCAGATTATTATTATTATTTTTGTATTTTATTTTTTGAAGAAAAATAATAAAGATTTTCATCTGTCATAATATTTTCTCTTTAATTTTGCTAATTCTGTCTGTCATTTGAGGCTATGTTAAATGCAGACTGGTTGGGAGTCCAGCATAGCATTTCACGCCTACGACTTCAGTAATGTCCAAGTCTCCTTGGTTTATTAAAATGTAAAACTTTGTCTTTGTTTTTTTTAAATGGCGGATGTGAGGGAACATCCGATGATTTCACAGCTAGTAGCCACCACTCAGCATAATGGAGACGTGACTACACCAGTAACATTTAACAAATAGAGTTGAAACGATGAATCGAGGCACGATATTTTCAGTAGAGTCATGATTAATAGTGAATGTTAATCCATGGTTGTTTTCAGCCTTGCTGGTCGCAGCCCGCATGCACAACTTTCGCCGAACTGTCAAGGAGATCATCGGGGTGGTGAAGGTGTGTGAATCGACGCTACGTAAACGGTGAGCTCCAACCCGTGAATATATGGTACCTTTCTTTGGGTGGCATAATTTTTTATTTTTTTTTCCGGGTTAGCGGAAAGGGGATGTAGAAGGGGGAGCAGACATGTGGGGGAAGCGAATCAAAGACTTGCCGCACCATTGCCTTTGCAGCACTCTGCTCATCCGACGGAGCTAACAACGCAGCACAATACGTGATACCATTTCCAACTTTTTCACTCATGGTTGTTTTTTCTCTTGTTGACTGGCCATATAATCTAGACCAGGCCCAGGACTAAGTAATTTTGCTTTCAAACGAGGAATGTCAAAGGCTGTGTCCGGAATCACTCCCTACTCCCTATACATTGCACTATATGGGTCGTGCTCCATTTTGTTGGGGTGTCCAAATTCTCCATGTACCCTATATAGTACACTCAAAGTATCCCACACTGCACCTTGAAATGTAAAAAAAAAAAATGTACTGTCGACCAAGCAATGACGGGAGTCAATAGTGACCGGCCATGGCAAATGTAAGTACTTTTGATTTTGTTTTTGTTGAATTTTATAAAGTTATAATAATTTTGACGGCACCAACTGTCTTTCCGGAATCTCTGTTATTGCTGTTGAGTGCACTATAAGTGGGTGCACCTTTTTATAGGGAGAAGAGGATGGGGAACGATTTCGGACATAGCCAATGATTAATCAATGGTCGATAATATTCAATAGATTCGTTTATATTACCAAACAATCTACAGAATGTACATGTAGGCGGTTATTTGGCCATCTTAATGTCAGCATTTTTGGATTCTTGGTGAGGGGGACATGTTGTTCGGTCTGGTGAGTGTTGTCTGGTCTGGTTGCTTACCAGGTTGAACGAGTTTGTAGACACGCCCACCAGTCAGCTGACGGTAGAAGAGTTCATGAGGGTGGACCTAGCTGACGAGTGTGACCCACCGTGCTTCCAGAGAGGCAAGACAAAAAAGAAGATGGGGCAGGTGAGCCGCGTCAACGAGCAGAATCAATTTCATCCACAATGTTGCATATGCAGGGTATATAGCGTTCTTGGTAGGTAGGTACCTTATTTAACTGCTGGGCAGCCGCAGTGCAGAGCCCTGAGGCCATGCCCAGTTTCTGAGCCAGTGGAAACCCATAGACACAGGAAGGACATGTAAACTCTACACCATAAGGACGTGGGATTCAAACCCACGGACCTTCTTGCTGTGAGGTAGTAGTGCTAACCTAACTGGACAGTAGTAGAAGCTGGCTTTGGGAGAGTTCAATGTTGCACTTTGGCCGAAGAGGTCAATTACATCACTGTGTGTTTTAGTCTTAGTTAGTCTAGTGGTGTTGGTTGGCAGAGCTCTTTAGCACCTACCAGGGGAGATGGTGGAAAGGTGGTATGCGAGGTGGGAGGGATGGTATTAGTTAAGTAATGATTGACTAATCGATTATAATATTCAGCATGAAGTAATTATTGATAATTGGCAATACATTTAATCACTGTTAACTGCAGTTTGCGTGATATACTATATTACTATACTATACTGATTAATTTGAAATGGCACTACTTATATTTCGGGACAAATGGTTACTGCCCATTCCCTAAATGGAGACCAAATGCATTATAATGATGCTCAGGTTTACACACGCATCCTTAGGGCAAAAAAAAAAACAGTTCTGGTGCTTCACAATGGATCATGTGGGACATGACGAAGCACAAAGTGTTCCCATGTGTCGTAGACTGTTGCTGCCGTCGTCGACGGGCGGATAATTTGTCAACAGCCCGGGGTCTCCGGTGTAACGTCTCCGATGTTCTTTCCCCCCGCCCCATAAATGTCTCGGTAAAGAACATCAAACCATGACTCACGGCTACGGAGCCGCGTCAACCTCTAGTGTCTTGTCGAGTCACGGCCGACGTTCCCCCCC
>OMKY01213822.1:0-13178 GCA_900302395.1 Bregmaceros cantori | reverse complement strand
GGCGCGCTCCATTTTGTAGGGGTGTCCGAATTCTCCATGTACCCTAAAAGTGGTGAGCATCGATGTATGAGTGCACTATATAGGGAGTAACGGATAGAGACTGATTTGAGACACAGCCGTTACGTGGCTAGCATGTTATGCTTCAGTACATGTCCATTAGCATGTGTGGCTAGCATGCTATGCTAAACCACATGTCCGTTAGCATGTGTGACTAGGATGCTAAGCTACAGCACATGTCCATTAGCATGTGTGGCTAGCATGTCTGTTAGCATGTGTGGCTAGCATGCTATGCTACACCACAATTCCTTTAGCATGTGTGGCTAGCATGCTAAGCTACACCACATGTCCATTAGCATGTGTGGCTAGCATGCTAAGCTACAGCACATGTCTGTTAGCATGAGTGGCTAGCATGCTAAGCTACAGCACATGTCCGTTGGCATGTGTGGCTAGTAAGCTATGCTACAGCACATGTCAGTTGGCATGTGTGGCTAGCATGATATGCTACAGTACATGTCCGTTAGCATTTGTGGCTAGCATGCTGAGCTACAGCACATGTCTGTTAGCATGGCTAGCATGGTGCTCTACAGCACACGCCCGTTAGCATGTGTGGCTAGGATGCTAAGCTACAGCACATGTGCGCGGCCCAGCGTACGTGCCCCGCCGAGCGTCTCCGCCGCACAGCTGACGGTGGAATTCCAACGCACCCACACATCCAAGCTTATCTCTTCACAGCTACCGCGTCTGTGGAGGGCTGGTAGGTGATCTGTTGGTGCCACTCTGTGTGGTTGTGGTGTTGTTGTTTGTGTCCTTGTGTTGATGAATCACACTTGTGTTGATTAATCAACACATGGATTGTGTGAAGATTATAGAGTCATGTTAATTTTAATTTTCCATATTGCTTATACATACAGCAGTACACACACATGGAATTTTAGTTGGGCATGAAACCCATAATGACAAGGTCAACACAAACAGAAATAAAATGAGCACTTAAGTTATAAAGTGACATTGGCATAGAATCAGCACATGTAACATGTTAACATATGAAGCGGGGCTACCCCCTGTGTTCAGTAGCATCACTGCGCTTTGGAAGAAACTGTTTCTCAGTCTAGAGGAATGTGGTTTGTGTGGTTTGGTTTTTGGATGTTTTAATGATTTTATTCATTTTGTTTATTTTGTTTGTTGATTGTGTGTCCGTGTGTGTGTTATTGTTGCGATGTGTGTGTTCAAGTTGTTGTGCGTTGTCACTTCTCAAAATAGCCATAGCCATCAGAGTTGGCACAAATTTGACTCTAGAGTATATTTGAATAGCAAAAGGTTCACGTTGTTTTTTTGTCTGCCCCAAAGCATTTTATTCTCAACAGAAAGGTGGCATATGTGCAGCGTGTAGCTTCTCAGGCCAACAGTGCATTTACAAACCCATCAATTCACAAATTTCTTTACCCCAACGCAAAGCTTTAATTGCTCTGCAGTTGTGGCTGCAGTTCTTAGAAAGAAATAAGCCTTGATATGGATTTAGTTCAGAGAAAATATCAAATTATCTCCACTTTTAATGTGTAAAGACAAAAAACTAAAAGGAAGGGAAGTGGTCCTAGGACTGAGCCTTGTGGTACACCACTGGACATGAGTAACATGCGCAAACACATACAATCATACATTCTTCATATGTTACTGCAGGTTGTCTCGTGATAATAATAATAATTCATTTTATTTATATAGCTCTTTTCAGGTACCCAAAGACGCTTAAAATTAATGATGTAATGTAATAGTATGGTATTGAAGATGCCTGACTCAAAAACGCCGGTTCCTCCGAGGCAACCAGACAGCACATCCTGTCGTAGCCCGGAGGGCGTGAGGATCCGCAGACAAAGAGATAGAAAAGAGATCTACCACCCTGCACCGCCCTGCTACATACCATTATCCTGGTGTCTGCTGAACTGGTTTCATTGAAATATTCAATTTGAATATAATTCATACACAGTATTTTGTGGACTTTTAAACATCACAGTAGCATGCTTACTGCACTATAGACAAGTTTAGCAAGTTTTTGCACCAAAAACAGGCGGACATTTTGGTGTGGTCACAGGTTCTTCTCGACCAATGGGGTGGCTGCATTCACTGGTAAGTCCGTCAAAAATGAGTAAATGGAATGGGTTGTGCAGATTATTGAATCATGCGTTTGTGGGGCACAGATCCACGCTAGAACATTTGGGTGTGGAATAGCACAGCACAAGTTACCATCATCATTTTTAAATAACGCAATAGGTGTGTGCTGTCCCACTAAATACACAATTTCAAATATAAGTCAGAACCCAGCGACGTAACGACACCAGAAGTCATATTCAGGGTAGAATTTTTACCAGAACTACACACCAAACTCATCTATAGTGCGGAAAATACAGTATTTTTTGTGTGGCGTGAAGAGTGTTTGGCACTGGTAGAGTTAATGGATGTTGACAATGGGAACGTGTCAAGGAATACTCGACACAACCTAAAATAAAAACTCATGAGGTCATTTAACATCCACGCTGCCCATGGCTACAACGTCCTGTCACCTGATCGCCAGGTCGTACGCAGCACCACCAGTTACAAGTAACTACTAAAATTATTACCAGTAATGTAACACCATAGACAACCTGTACTTCTCCAAAACTCACGGGCGTGCAATACGCATAACTGCAGACCCGTCCTAGCCTGGCAAGCAAGACCAAACGAGTGCATTGCTTAAAAGTGCTTTTGGGTCTGCTTTCTACTCCAACACTTGTCACGCCTACTGTGCTGTGATTGGGTAACTTTGATTTTTTTTTTCTTAATAATGCTCCACACCCCTTTTTGATCCGATCAAAAAGGGATGTGGAGCGTTATTTTTTTTTTTTAAAGTTATCCAATCACAGCACAGTAGGCGTGACAAGTGATGGAGTAGAAGGTGTCTCGCAGAGAGCCCGCCTCAAAGTGGTTCTGATTGGTCGGCAGAAACGGAGCCGAGGATCAGATTTTTAGATTTGATGGGCTCTGTTGAGGTTTATTATAATGCAATGTTAATTAAAAATAGGATTCACATAATTTGTATAATTCAATATTAAATACTATTTAAATACTAGGTATACTTCAGTTTGTAATGTGAGACCATCAGACCATGCTACAGCCTGGTTCTGCCTGGCTCTACTTGTCATCATAAATCGTCGACCCCCGATGGGGGAGGTAAACTAGGCAGAGAACAAATAGTGATGCTCTTACAGACAAAGGGTTAGAGAGAGAAAGCGATGGAGAGACACGGCAACATGGCAGAGCATCGATACCGGCCAGATCAACATTATACAAAGATCTTACGGGGTGAGAGATTCAAATATTGTTCGATGACCATTCCTGTAAATACTTGTAAACTCTGTAAAAAGTTCTATGTTGTGTTCAACTGTATAATTGTAACCATAAAGTTATTTGAACACACTAACTGAAGTATGTGCTCTGCTTATAACAATGTTTATACAATGCATGATTTCAACCTGCATGAATTGAGAATGTGATAATAAACAGATTGGTTTACATACATATTTAATATATGCATGAATATCATCAAAACCGTAGATTCAGCCCGAACCCACATTTAATTACCAACAACATTTGCTTGACATTTCTATTAATGTGAGAGGTTGCGTATTTTACGCTCTTCTTCAACAACTTCTCTCTAACAATCTGGTGAGCTAATGTCAGCATTGCGATTTAAATAAATTATAAAATTAATCCTGATCTCTCTCAATAAAGAATGAAAAACGGCACTTGCACCCAAAAATAACTTAACAAAATTATAAAATTAGGGATGGGCATTTGATTAAAATTTCTTGGTTGACCACTGAGATAATTAACTATCAATTAATCGGTTAACGATTAATCGATTAATCATGCCCATTCCTATATAAAATAGTAACTTGAGTAACGTGAATACCGTGAGTTGAATATGGGTGTGGACGACACTGGACGTAGGTAAATAAAAATGTACGCAATAAAAATGTAGAGGTGCATGTACACACATAGATATAGATATTTGATGTATGATTAGCAAATAAGGGGCTAGGACTAAATAAGCACTTTGCTGCTTCATCCTACTCCTTCTTGGATATTTTGTCTTTTTTACTCGGTTGTCCGCTGCTCCGCCAGTCTCTGCCGGCGTGCGCCTTCCCTTCCCAGCCGCGCCTGCAACGAGCGCCAACTTAAATTGAAACACCGGGAGGAATGAAATTAACCGTATTTTTTTGTTCTAATGGTTCGGGAACGTTAATTTATTAGTGGAACTCATAACCCGATTGGGAAACAATATTGGTTCAAAGCGCTGGTGACAAGAGAAACATATTAATTTCTGATGAAACAGGCTAGCTAAAATCAATATCCTATGACGAGCCAGAGTTGTTCTTAGTTGTCGCTGCTCTAGCAAGCACCAAAGTACAGCAGACAAACATGGCTAATTAAACCAGTGAAACAGCATTTCCAACAGCATCTCCCACCGCGGCGCCGATTTGATTCCCTACGTCGGATCGAACGGAAGGAATTGATCGAGTGGGATCGATGACGCAGGTGAAACTTGACCTTTAGCCGTTGATGAGTTCCCTGAGCTCCTCGTGGGGTGGTTACAACTACTAGAACTACAGTTCACTTCTTTTTATTCCCTCAGAGGGATGATGCACACTTTTAAATGATGTATTTTTGGAAGACATTATATGCTTTATTTCGTCACACATACATGTACAATGAAATTCATCTTCTGCATTTAACCAACGCAACAACCAACTCTGCACAGAAAGGACCTGTCTGGATTGGGATTCGAACCCAGGACCTTCTAGCTGTGAGGCAGCAATACTAAGCACTGCACCACTGGGCTGATCTTAAAAGTGCTCAAGTGCATAGTGGCCGGGCTGGCTGTAGCTGACTTGATAGAGCAGCCGTTGAAGAACAGAGCAGAGCTTTGAAGAATTAAATGTTGGTGGTTCGAATCCCAACTCCGACCCTCTGAGTTGGGATTGCCAGAGAAAGAATGCCACAGAGTGTGTCTGGAGTCCATTGAATTGAAAAATCGGATCCTCGGCTCCGTAGCTGCAGACCAATCAGAGCCACGTTGAGGCGGGCTCTTTGCGAGACAAGATGCTTCGTCACTTGTCACGCCTACTGTGCTGTGATTGGATAACTTTGATTTTTTTATTTTTTTTATAAGTCCCCCTCGCCCCCTCGCGATATCCCTTCATTCTACCCCGATCTCTTCAACCCAGTTTCCGACTAATTTTATCAATAAAAATGGAAAAACTACGCTTACACAGAGAAAAAAAAAACGTAAAAAAAATATTCTTTCTGGATCTACTGTACTAAATTTACAGGCAACACTGCAATAATTCAGCAACCTAGTCCACTCAACATTTATGGTACTACATAAATTATTCAAAAAGTGTGAACGTCCCTTTAAAAGTTCCACTTGGCCCCATTACATGTTCTTCTCTAGTCACCCCAACCGCTGGCTGTCGTTATGACTTTTCATGCTGTCAGACCCAGAAACAGCCGAAGGAATTTTGTGGCGGCAAAATGTAACTTTCACCTCCAACTGTGTTAACTTGTACTAGCCTGATGTTGAAATAAATGTCTTGCTACAACATGGCGGGCATTTAGTCGTCAAGTGTCTGGTGAGCGACCTATATTCCGAAATCCCTATGTTACGAAAAGTTATGTGTCGTTTAGGGGTTAGGGTAGGGGTTAGGATTAGGTTTACGGTTAACCCATAACCCTACTGGGACTAAACGACTAATGTGACTAAACGACCCATAGCTTTTCGGAACATAGTGATTTTGGAACATGGGGATTTTGGAACATAGGGATTTTGGAACATATAGATTTCGTAAGATACGATACACATGTTGGCTTGAACATGTGCTGGGGTCTGGACCTCAGCGTATCCAACAAATCAAGCAAATCAGTGCTACATTAAGGCAGGCTCTCTGCAAAATGGCATGTGCATGTGGGCGGAGTTTGCAGCTCTGTGCACAGAATGAAGTACAGTACACAGACAGCCGCTGTATGTGTCATTGATATGCTAACAAAAGTTCTCCGTATTCATAAGTGGTAAGTGAGTCATCTGAGAAATGTATCCACACATCTCAGAATCAGAATACTTTATTGATACTAAAAGGGGAAATTGACTGCTGAATTTTCATTCAGCAGTCTCAGCTCAAAGGCAGTGCGAATATCAACACTTGCTTCTTCGTTGTCCACTGGTCTGTTGACAAAGTCAGGGTCGCTTCCTACTTCACGAGAGCGCTGTAGCTGTGACAGTTGACGGTGGTGATGGGGGCAGCCAGTGGACGGGTGCACTGGGACTCCCAACTCTGTCAATGACAATGACAAATGGAAAATTTGTGAGCAGCTCATTTGGCTTTGCTGTGTCCCTTTTATTGATGGGCTCCTCAACACTGGAGATAGACTGGGAACTGATCTGACAGACAAGTTGGCACCGGAGAGTTGGACCACAGAACAGGAATCGAATGCAGACGAGGCAAATTGCCCACATGCTTAGCGCTGTAGCTTTGGTCATTGTAATTTAATTGCAAACAGTGTGTGTGTGTGTGAGTGTTTGAGGCTGTTGACATTCAAGGCCGCTCCTACTATCTATAATGAGCTCCTCCGCAACCAATGCGATGCGTTTGGAAGCCGAATCGAACACAAGTCATGTGATCGCTCCATCCTTATCGACAGGTGTAATGACTTGCATTCCAGCAGAGCTCCGAACCGGTTCAAGGAACGAAAACGAAAACCAAAAACGAAAGGAATTCTGCTGAATTTTACAAGGAGCGGAAACGGAAACGAAAAAAGATGTTCCGTTTCTGTTCCAGAACAGAAACGGAACATTCATAATCCACAAAACCGGGTAAAAACCTTTTTTTTTTGTTCTTGGAGTCTTGGAGACTATTTCGGTTGTGCATCCATCCAACTTTCACTGTCAGTCGTCAAGCCTCATGCATCTGGGGCTCCATCTTGTGAACAGACGAGGAAGCGAATGTTATGGTGTTTTAAACATGGTTTTCACGTTAATACATTTTCACTGAAGTTTGAAAATGTACATAATATATATGTATAAACTATATCTAAACTTAGCATTCCGAACCGGTTCAGGACTGATATTTTGTTGGCATAGTGGTTCCGAGAACGAAAACGTTAAACATAGGCCTGCCTGAACCGTTCGGAAAGTTTTAAAAATAATTTTGTTTTCAAGCCCTGCATTCCAGTGACAATACATGTTTACAGGTAGTACCAAAACCTGGCAGGACTTGTACTTTCTGGCACTGGATTTACCATCTTTGATCAGTCAGTAGGAAGTGTAAAAGAATGAACGCGGCTTGACAGGGTCAGAAGATGACTTGAACCCCGGTGCATTGTTGTAAACTACTGAGGCTTCTTCCCAATCGAGTTTGAATGTGTCAAAAGGAGACAGCTTGGCTTTGACAGCTTGGAGACAGATATGACAGTGCAAGTGTGTGTGACGATGAAGTGACCTTTGCCAAGTGTCTTAACGTACAGTATGACTTTGACCGTGTTTATTATATCCCTGAGACGCGGAGCGTAGGGCATGTTTTAGGTGCGCAGCAGATCCTTTGTGGTAACGAGAGAACCTTTGAACAGAGGGATGGATTTGTCCCAGATTCGGTGTGTTAATGTTCTTTGGTAGATTCATGGAATGTTGAGATTTTACACTTTCAAGATGGCTAAATTCAAGATGGCCCATAACTTTTGACCAGATGGCTAGTAGGGTGCTGTGCGCGGCGGTCTAACCGACTGCCCCACAGACCGAGCCCTATAACGTTACTGACTACAGTTTTAGTGTGTTACTTTTGAGTGTAGCTCTGCCTCTTGTCCACCATCTCTCCTCTCATTTAAAAAAAACAAAACGTGTGTGCGTTGAAAGAACTGCTGACACCAGCACCTGCTCTCCACCGCCTCCTCCATAACGGTGCTGCCCGCAGGCCGATGGAGACAGACTGAGAATTTCATGCTCTAATATCTCCGTAGCACGCCTCCCTCAGACGTGAGCGATTGGAAAGGTAACCGCCGCGCTGATCCACGGGTCCCCCGAGCCAGCTCACTCACCGCCACCTTTCGTCCTGGAGGTTGTCAAGGAAAAACGTGTCCGTCCGCTCTCGGAGAGCAAGTCTTCTTTTTTTTCTATTACTCGGCACGACGAGGATAGCTCTTTGCTCGCAGCCACATGAGAATGACCGCTAGAATGGTTGGAAACTGGCGTCAGATAACCATCGTTTGCAGTTATTCCAGCAATACTACGACTACGCGAATACATATATTATGGAATATTATTATATTCACTTCATGGGAATATGAATGCTATGTTTCATGTCTTCACATGACCACGACGAGAATCTTTCTCTCGGGGCTGGCGCAGTCAGTAAGACCGCTTTGTCCAGACCCGTAAACCGTGGCTTAACGAAAAGCGAAAACAAACAGAATTTTGCAATATTTTACGAGGAGTGGAAACGGAAACATAGATTCCTTCAACTGTCCCGGAATAAAAATGGAACATTATGAAATCAGTAAAACTGGTTAAAAACGTTTTGTTTTTTATTCTGTCTGCGAGACTATTTCCGGTTGTGCATCCATCCAACTTTCACTGTCAGTCATCAAGCCCCATGCATCTGGGGCTCTATCTTGTGGGCAGGCGAGGAAGCGAATGTAATGGCGTTTTAAACCCGGTTTTCACGTTAATACAATTGCACTGAAGTTTGAAAGTCCACCAAATATTTTTTGCATAAACAATAACTAAAGTTAACATTGCGCAATATGAGTAACTTTAAGAACGAACAAAATGTTTGCGTTCCAAACTGGTTCAGGACCAATATTTTCATGGTGGAACGGTTCAGAGAACGAAAACGTTAACAATTCGAAACGGAACGTTTTAAAAATAATTTAGTTTTCAAGCCCTGCTCACAGTGCACGCAGCAATCGTGAGATTGAGTCCCGTGTCCAGTATATGGCAGGTCTGCTTCCCCTAAACCTGTCAATAAAAGATAAAAAATGGTGGCACAGTCGGTAAGACACCTGCACCCAGCACATATACAGTGCTTGTTACTTAGTTGACAGGCATGGGCAGCATAGAGAGTTCTCCTCCCTTCGCTGACATATCTGAAATGTCATCCCCCGATCTCCCACTTTCGAACTATTCCTGTCAATAAAATGGAAATTGGCACTTTCACGGAAATCACAATCACTTTAAAAAAATGGTGCATGAGTCCAAAAAAGGACTTTTTTAGTCATGATTAATCAAGTAATCGTTTCAGCTCCAGAGAATCCACGATTGCTTATCGTTTTAAAAATCAGCAACCAGATAACCAATAACTATTAACATAATTGCGAGTTGGAGTTTTTGGTGGGACGCCATAGACACACCTCCGAATGTTTAAAGATTCAACACCTTTATCATCTCTTAACACAGACCCACCTTTCTTTCACCCTCGATCTCTCTCTCTCTTTCTCCTCTGCTCTTTCTCTCCGTCACGCGCCCAGAGACCACACAGCTCCTTTTCCAGAAATTGACACTTTGTGTCTGACAAAAGCTTGGGGACGGTCGCGGGAAGATACCTACCAGCACAGACCAAACTGAGCGGAAGGCGGTAGCGGCGGTGGCAAGGGTAAGGGGCGGCAGAGAGACTCCCAATGGGCCCGGAGGTGTCAATGCGTTGCCGGCGCCGGCCGCGCCCGACGGACTGCGTTGGAAGTTGATGAATGGTGTGTGTCTTTTTGAAACGGCGTGTCGTGGAATAATAGCGGCCTAATCGCATTTTCAGACGACGCCCACTCGGGGGTGCATTTGCCTCGCTTGTTGTCGCCAGACGATACATTGTGAATGTCACTCCGGAGAGCTTGAGTTATAGAAGATCTCAGGGAAATGGAAATTTCATTCTCTCCTGCTTGCGAGTGCTTGCGATGCACTGTTCTTAAAACAGTGCATCTTTGTGCATCATCCAGGTTTTTATCAACGGCTCTCAAGGCCCTGGAGACTTTTGATGTTTTTAAAAAGAATCTCAAGACATATAAGACACATCTCTTTGACCTGGCTTATAGCTAGTATGTTGCCGTCATCGGTACATCACCCTACTGTTTGTGTGTCTGTGTGTGTGTGTCTGTGTGTCTATCTGTGACTGTGTGCCAGTTTGCTTGTGTTAGGAGGCTGTGGGTAACGTTGTACTGTTCAATGTTCTGTTTCTTCTGAGTATTTAAAATCAATGAGCCACCCTAATTTTATCCCCGAAATGCAGAGCGTATGGTATGTGGTTTTGCGCGGCGTCATCTTGTGCGCTGCCGCCGTCTCGTGTGTCTCCGCAGATCCTTTATGACATCACAGTCAGTGGTAGTGACTGAGGTTCAGCATGCAATATGACATCACGGTCAGATTCTTGTCTGATTTCTTCTCTCCCAATATACGGCCTGCTCTGTATCACAGTATACATGTTTGTCCTTGTTAGTTCACTGACTTGTGATGTCATATAGCAGCTGAGTGATCAGTTATTGAGAGAGACTGTGGGGAAAGAGCAGTCTATGTACAGGGACAGTCTATGACGACAGAAATGCTACTGCTAGCATGGGTCATGAATAAATGTTGGGGTTTATTGATGCTTCTAGCACGTTTAGGGGAAATCCCTTTAGAAGCCGGCACCAACTGCATTCCTCTAGTTCACTGATGCTGTCCTCTCTAGACCCATTGGCGTGGGGCATGCATGCGCCGTTGGGTCTGGCATGCCAGGCTTCATAAAAATAACCCCTGCTTGCCCCATCACAGACGACCAATGACCGTGACGAAACCAGAAGGTGGGGTGTGTGTGCGTGGGACAGTGCGTGTGATGCTGCGCGGGGGGGGGTGTGTGTGCGTGGGGCGGTGCGCGCACTGCTGCACGGTTCCGACGTGCTGTACAAACGTGTGGAATTTTAATGCGAGATCCCTCATGTGTTACGTAACAATGTGCTGTGTTATTACTCTGGGTGGCTCATTAGTTCAGCACTGCACGGGCCAAGCATTTTGACTCACACCTGCACCCCGTCCACCCACACGCACACACACTCCCACATACACACACACAGTCAGCACAGCCTCCGAACTCTCCACCTACGGGGAATTAGCATTGTAGATGCAGGCTGTGTTCCACTTCACATGCTTCCCAAAGTGCACTACACTTCATGTGCTATCTATCTTTCTACTATGTCGAACTAACGGATATATTTTTGCCATAACATGACAGTTATACTATACAGTTGTTGGCTGTGTATTAACCTGAGTGCACGACACAAATTATATTCGCAACCCTGTTAAGAAGACTGAAAATTCCTCGATTTCTTTGTTTATTTGAAGGCGAAAGAGTAGTGATAGTCTATTGGATATGTATGCCAGACGATGTTGCTTAGCTTGGCGAGCCAGAACCAACGCATCGTCCATGCAGCGCACAGCGCTAGACGATGCATTGAGGTCTGAGAAAATTAGGCATGCCGCCGGTACGCATTAGTGTGGGCATTAGTATGGGTGACGCAAGATGTGGGAGGAGTTTGGTATAGACGACGCGAGACGTGGGCGGAGTTCGGTTGTCATGTCTCCACAACGCTTGTCCCACCTACTGCGACCTACTGCGCTGTGATTGGATAACACGATTTGATTGCCAGCTCTCTTTTTTTTTTACACGTTTTTGACCCTGGTTTTACCAGACCCAATGATCGTTCTAATCCCCGTGCGATGCGTGGACGATTCGTTGGTTCTGGCTCGCCAGGTTAGGTGTTGCTGGGATTCAAAGGCGATATGTCTACGGGACATTCAAAATGTCCCGTAAGTAATTGTCTCTGCTGGGACAGGACATTCGTATACATTCGGTACAATAACTGACAGAATTCCTGTACGCTTATTACAGTCAGGCCAAACAGCTTGGAGATCCATGGGATCGAGATAGTCCGACATGGTGTTTCAGCACTAACAGAAAAGCAAATGCCTGGGTCCGCGTTGGCCGTGTGGTTATGGACACCGCACCTATCACGACCCCATTCGTTAGTGGCGGTGTGTCTACCGCAGCGTCCGCAGTGTCGCGAGTTTGACTACGCTCGTCGACTTGTCTGCAATGTCTGACCTCTTCAACCCAGTTTCCGACTAATCCTATCCAATAAAGATGGAAAAACGGCGCTAACGCTGGAAAAAATAACTTAAAAAAAAAAAAGAAAAGCAAATGCCGTCGTCTTTGAGGAATCTAAAATATGAGATGTATTTTCCACTTGTTTCACAAATTTCTTTTTACAAATGTTTTTTCCAGCCCATTCAGGCTGTTTTTTTCAAGCTTTATTTATTAGGGTTAGTGGAAACAGGTGAAGATGGGGGTAGACATGCAGGTAATACGTCGGTGGTGGGATTCAAACCACCGACTTACCGCGCCATTAAGGCATATGCGTGCTCTCCACTGCACTGCCTAACCGACTGAGCTACTGGGCAGCACTTGTTTCACAATTTTGTTGCGCATTTAATCCACATATGTTCATTCACACACACCACCTACTGAGAATGCAGCATTATAGATATAGTATGCTGTGTATGCTATGTATAAATTCTGCAACACTATTTTCATGTTGACATTACAATTCACTCCCTGCTGTTCATGGTGTCTATGTAGCGTATGTGTAGGTATATGTGTGTGTATGTATCATAGAGATATATTAAAATAGTGCGAAGGAATGACTCTCGGGGGAGGGCTGCGGGGCTCAGATATCGACGGACCATTTTGCTGACTCTGCTTTACAACACAATGTTTTGCAAAACCTAACTCTTAACATAACCCACTATCTCCGAGGCATAAACCTGCTTTAACACTATGGTAATCACGGTAAATACAGTTGTCTTATACACACATACAAAGGCATGTTATGTTTAAAAGACAAAAGACAATTTCCTAAACAATTTTTTTAAATAACAAAAAATTTGCACGATTTTTCTTGTGGCTGGCTATGTCACGTAGTCGGTTAGACCAGCACATCCAGCCCCATACACTGTTATGCCTTTGGCTTAGTCTCACAGCACATGCAGCTGCTGTGAGATCGATGCCCGTCTGCAGCATAAGTATGCCAACCCTGTCAATAAAGCTTGTCCCCCCCCCCCCCCAAAAAATTTTTTT
>OMKY01213821.1:0-15751 GCA_900302395.1 Bregmaceros cantori | reverse complement strand
AAATCTACATTAGACCACAGCATGGGGACCCCAGATCAACACATTAACACCGTGAGACCACAATAACATCACCAACATGAAACACCAACAGTGAGACCAGATCAAATGTCTCCTATGTCAGTTTTTGTGCATGATTCTGGAGTTCCAAATCCGGCGTGACTACATGCGTATGAAGATACTGTAACGAAAGCGCCCGCCGTGGAGGAGCTGGGAATAGAGGAACTAGAACGTCGGCAATAGCTGAACCCAGCCATTGCCAAGGTTAGTTCGGACTCTATTTAAGGAGGCGTGTTGGCCGGTGGAGGACCGTCAACGGTGCCGGCCCAGAATGCACCGCGCGTGCATTCACTACACTGCCCCCTCCCGACCTGGCTCTCGTCCCGAGAGCCGCTCCCACTCCACGGCACCTTTCGCCTGATCAGGCGGCCCCGCGGCCATCCCCACCGCGTGCGGTCCGTCAACCACTTCCTGACACCAATGTAACGAAAGCGCCCGCCGTGGAGGAGCTGGGAATAGAGGAACTAGAACGTCGGCAATAGCTGAACCCAGCCATTGCCAAGGTTAGTTCGGACTCTATTTAAGGAGGCGTGTTGGCCGGTGGAGGACCGTCAACGGTGCCGGCCCAGAATGCACCGCGCGTGCATTCACTACAATATGTATTTTATTTATTGAACAGACCACAATCCCTCATAGTATCGAGAACAACCAGTTATTACAATATCATTAAATATTGTACTATAATACATTGGCCACATGTGTGAATGTTGATAATAGAAAATGAGATATGATGATAACGTCTATGACAGTTACGGAATAGAAACCCACAATGGAAAAACACACACTATCACAATTTAAGCTTTCAAGATTTATATCGACCAATACAATTGACAAAATTGACAACAATGGTGAAATAAAACTTGACATTATTTAGAATTACCTTTCCATAAAATGTAAATCGAGATCGAGAATTCGGCAAAGGGTTTGGCGTTGCGCAATTGTATACCACGTATCTGGTGTTGCTGATTTTCTTGCCTGCTAGTTTTGTGAATCACATAGACCCTAGATAAAGCTGAACGGGTTGGCATAGTGTCAAACGGTATGCGTCTTGAGAATAAGTGATCGCTCCAAAAACGGTATCACTACCATCTGTGATTGTAGTGAAAGCAGAGTCCAAAACGGCATATGGTGCGAGTAATTTGTCAAGAGCCAGATCCGATTCGAAATAGATAAAATAGAGTCAATACCACTGCATGGAAGCGTTAACTTGAAGTGTTTTTAGTGCGATGGTTACATTTGAAACACACGCAAAAGATGCTATTCGGGCAACGCGCTGCTTTGGTCCAGAACGAAGGATGCTTGAAGGGAAGAGATGAGACGCGGACGGTGCACGTCGATCATCACCGATGAACCGAATCTTTAGGCTCTAGGATATCGCGCGTATAATACGGTATCCGGTGTGTATATACTTGCTATATGCAGGGGCGATGAAGTGATGAGAATACCTGCAGACTCTCCACTGCCCGTCCTTTTCATCCGACTCGATTTGCGCACAAAGCAACAATACGGGCGGAGTGCGTCATGGCGTCACTACGCGCAGACATGTATGGGATTTGTAGTCTTTCAACGCCCCCGGAAGTAAGCGATTCGGTTCATAAATGTATAGTCTATGGATCATATCCTTTCCTACGGCCACGTTTACTTGTTATTGCGAAATTGATGAATATCAGTTTACAGCAAAACAAAATACATTTGAATCAAAATCTTTACTAGGCCAATATTGGGTGGGTTACATTTTAAAAGTAATAATTTAGAGGTAGTTGCAAAAAAAATAAAAATAAAAAAAATCAATATCATGATAACACATTTTAAAATGGTTTACATTTATTTAAACAACAATGCAATGAAGGATTTAATACATTCCAAGTTTTAATCATTGTAGGATTTTGGCACACAACTAGAGTCAATATTATTGCAGTAGTTTATTTTTTCCGGCGTCAGCGCCGTTTTTCCGTCTTTATTGGATAGGATTAGTCGGAAACTGGGTCGAAGAGATCAGGGGTAGACATTGCCGACAAGTCGACGAGCGTAGTCGAACTTGCGACACTGCGGACGCCAATAACATGAATGGGGTCACGTTAGGTGCGGCGTCCACAAGCACTCGGCCAACACGGACCGCAGAGAGACAACTCTTGATTATTCCTTAACTTTACCAGTAGCAATGATGAACATCAGGTGAGAATGTTGTTTAGTCTACAGAAATCTTCAGTAAGCATACATTATGAAAAAGCAACTTCCTCACAAACTACTATGATTTAAGACTTGGGGTTTATGCTTGTATAAGTGAGGGACGGGCGACAGAATTAGCCGAAAGAACAGAATCATTAATGTGACTACCATGTGTCCGATCGGTAAGTGCTAACATCTGCCGTGGTAATGATAACATTCTAAACAAAGGCATATAGGCATATACGTGATGAACACAGCCTCTCAACCCTGGATGACACAACTGCGACCTATAACAAAGAGAACCATACGATAAGACCCAAGTTAATTGCAAAGCAGCCACAGGTGGTAGCAGTGGATATAATTCCATTTTCTTTGCAAATGTCACTAATCTTGATATTCTAATTGTATTATACTATCATAATATACATTTATCATAATATACAGTATCACATATCATTATGCAACAATGTAGTATTTCGGGAGCAGGTCGTTTTGTCGCAGAAGTCAGGTTTTAGCTTTAGGGCGGGGTTAGGTTAGGGTTCACTCATAATAGCAAATTATCCGATCTGCGCAAAATCTTAATTGACATTGATCTGCTAATCAGTAACACCCATTTTGAGAGCATAAAAGCAAATTACTTCCTAGAAACGGAATGGGCCACATTTGTTCAATTCTAGACAATTCTAAGACGGTGATACACAAATATATTACACAATTATCATCTTTGAGAAATGGCCATACATTTAATGTTTAGCCTGTGCTTGGATTCCACCCTCATGAAGTGCTACCAAAGATCTTGGTACGGTTGTAAATCTGAGAATCACATTTTTTAAAAAATGTGGAAGTGTGTGTGTATATGTGTGTACATACATACATACATACATATACACTCACATACATGGAAATGTGAGTTTTAATGATTTTGCAAGTGGACCAAAATGGGAACAGTCTGGTGTGTCTATGGGGGCACTGATGCCAAAACATTTAGACGCTATTATGTTACTTATAGGCTACATACATGCACCAAAATGTAATCACTTTTCAGCAGTGGCATTTCATCCAGATCCATGCACGACTTTTTCAGTTATTCTGCTGACAGACAAACCAACGCGACTGAAAACATAACATAACAAAGGTTAATGTGTCCTTAAAAACAAGACAAACATTTCCAGTCAAACAAAACATTTATTGATGTTTTTATCAGTGGAAAAACAAAACTGGTCTTGGGGAAAAATACAGCAGAATACTCTTCACTAAACGACACTCTGAAACTAGGTAGAAATTGTCCAACAACTGTTGAATCCACTCGACAGGTCAAGAGAAGACATTTTTATCAGAGGGAAATCTTGAAGTGAATACATATTTTTACAGCAGAGGTTTTTCAAGAAACACAAAAACTGGAAACATTTTAATAATTGACCGTCGACGGATCAAATGGCCAAGTTGTTTTTTTTTTGACTGAGCAATGAAAAACATTCAAAGCATCTTTTGACTGTAAGACTGTAGGCATGCATCAGTGACTGCCTTGTATTACATCCAAAGCACGGCATTAAGGCATGTACACTGCTTCCTTTAAAATGAAATGATTTTTTTAAAAAGGGGACATACATTGTTGAAATTGAAAATTATATGAAATGATGGGCAGCAGAATTTCATTTGTAATAAACAGAATTTAAGAAGTTAAGACAATCCTAAGTGCTACTATAGTGGCACGATTACACTCAAGTCACTTTGATTTAGCTCCTTGGGTTATAAATTACAGGTTTGGCAAGAAAAAGAAATACGGTATTCATTTGTGTTAAATCCAAACCCACTTGATTTAACTTTTGCATACTTCATTCGAAAGATGCAGTTTGCTAGATTTGAAATAAAGAATTACTAATTACTCAATTATTACAAATGTATTTTGAATGATGCCGAGATGATATTTGTAAATCCAGATCTAAAATTCAGTTCTGGATCTTAAATCTGGATTTTATTTTGCAGATTTAAATCATAAGCCGAGAGTGACCCAATTCCCTATATCGAGCATGTGTCATGAAATATTTCGTGTTTGCTAAGGTGAATCAAATTTGATTTGGACATTTAATTTGTAAATATGCTGCTATTCAATGCCGTTTCAATTTATGAAATGTGATATCCCCAGATCTCTTTCTTCATTTTTTCTATTTCTGATCGCAATTCAGCACCAGTGAGCAAGGCACAGTGAAATGCCACCCATGGGTCTAACTATCAATTGATAATCAGCAAGCACTTGCCAGTATGTACTTGAAGCACTTATACGGAACCTATGGTGGGAAGTTTAGGTCGTAGGTATTGGGAGGTGAATTATCAAAACATAGGATCTAAACCAATACCCATTTAGGTACGAGTTTTCTATGAAGATGTCATGTCCAATGTGGACAGTGACCCATATTATTCATCTAACCACAAGTGGAAACATTTAAATGACAGATTTATTTGGAGTGACTCGAACAAATCACCCAAAACTCTGGCTGAAAAGAATACACTTCTTGCCCACATTGCTTTTGTCATGACATGTTAAAAACACAAAGCACTGCCATCAGTCAGACATCTTCAATAAACAAATGGGGTCCAAAAGCAATGCCTGCTGTAGTCCAACAATTCAATGTAAACGTTCGGGCAACTAAATTAGAGCCCAAAAAGAAAAAAAAGTAACAGTTCAGAAGTCCAGTGTGCAGAAGTGCCTGAGAATTTAGTAACTACTATTAAATGTTAATGTTCCAAATATATCAAGTAAGATTAAGGATATGTACAACCTTTAAATACACAATCAAGTGTTTCTCAGAGTAGTCCCAATACGCCCCATCGGCAAATGCAGCTCAATGGTCCCTCTTTCGGGAACCAAGTTACTCATTCAACTGAGGTAAGGGTGTTGCTTAGCTCCACTTTACCATCAGCTGCACATGCCTGGTGATGTTCCACAAGCTGCTGGATCTCTCCAAAAGTCTTAGGACAAGTTGCACAGTGAAACAGCCCACCACTGTGCTGTACTTGATGTCTTTGCAACGCATCTGGTGTGGGAAATGATTCGTTGCATTGTTGGCACTGGTGATCTACTGGCTTTGTCTGTTCGCCCGAATGATCATCAGGTTTCGACTGTCTGGAGTTTATTGCGGCGGTGAGTCTGTATCGGAGTGCGATCGGAAGGCGGCGACGGATCTCATCGTGCCAAGCAAGGTGCGTTTGTAGTTGAGTCTCAGTCCAGTAGCTGTGGCAACATAAAGCGCAACAGTAGGGTCTGCTTTTTGCTTGCAATTTATGCGCTGCCAAGTGCTCCTCTGTCTGGAAAGCTTTGCCACACTTGTCACACTTGAAAAGGCATTTAACTGGATGCTTGGATTCTAGGATGGATTTAGCCAGGGGGGCAACATACCGAGTCCCTACTGGCTGTTTGACTTTCCTCAACTCGGGGCACACTTTCTTATGATTGCACAGAGCACCAGCAGAACTGTATTTCTTACCACAGTCAGGGCAAGGTATAGACTTCAAAGGTGGAAGCCCAGATCTAGCCCCTTTCCTTCTTCTGCCACCACGAGCTTTGTAAATGGGCTCCTCATTGGTCTTGCTATCTTGAGGAACACCCTCATTTTTTATGTCCTCTAAACTCAAGCTTGAGTTTTGCGGTTGAATACTGCTGCTGCGCCTGTCAAAGTTTGAATGAGCCTGCCACATGTGTGCCCGTAGGCCTCTAGCCTTAGCAAATGTCAAGATACAATGGGAGCAGGAATGTGGCTTTGCCTTTAATGGTGACGTGGCAGCATCCAGCGTTCCATCACTTTGGCCCGCCATCAGGACATCTGGCTCTGGTTGGCCAGCCATTAGGACTTCTGGTTCTGGTAGGCCATCGATCAGGACTTCTGGTTCTGGTAGGCCATCCATCAGGACTTCTGGCTCTGGTTGAAGCGGGGTGTCGTCATTAGCCCCAGATGAGCGATGTGCAGCTGATGGGAGCTGAACGTCTGAATTTTGGCTCTTAGCATTCAAGCTGTTGGAATCACCTGGTCTGCTCTGGCACGGTGGGTAGTGCAGCTGATGGCGTCTGAAGACGCACAAGTAGAAAAAGTTCTTGCCACATTTCGTGCAGTGGTAAGTCTTTCTCTGTGAGACAATGTTCCCATCCTTATCGAGGTGTGATCCCTTTTTATCTGTGTGCCATCTTTTATGAGTACCAAGGGCAGAGTTTGTGGTGAACCGTCTACCACATTCTGTACAGTAAAAAGGTCTTTTGATGTGCTCATCAAGTTTTTTGTGTGCAAGAGACAGGTGTAACGTTTTGGCACTTGACTTGTGATCCTTCAGGTGAATTCTCTTGTGGAAGTTCAGTGCCCCCACCACTGAAAAGCTTCTTTCGCATTCCTTACATTGATATTTCAAGCGAGATAGAGCAGGACGGTTGAGTTTGAGAGAGTCTACACCGTTTTCAAACTTGTGCTCAGTTTCCAAAGTTTCAGTTTCTTCCTTTGTCTCTTGCTGGCCTAGCTGCTCTGCATCTGCTAGAGCAATCTTTCCACAGGTCCTGATGTGGTGCTTGAAAGTGAGCGCACACTGAAAATCAGCAGTGCAGTTTGAACATTTCAAAGCATTTTCAAATGTTTTCAATTTCCCAGTGGCAGTGTCCATATTTCGACTAATTCTGCACATTTTCTTGTGTGCTCGCAAAGAGGACTTTTTGTTGAAATGTGAAAGACAGGTTGGGCATTGCCATGTGCCAATCCTCACAGATGACCTTTCAGTGGGGAGTGAATCTTCAGGATCGTAACCATGACTCCTCATGTGAAACTCTAGGGCCTTGGCACGTGAAAAGCGCTTCCCGCAATCTGGGCAGCTGTATGTGTTCTTTTTCACTTGTTCGACCTGGTGCTGGAAGGACTTAATCGGGGGAGGCATCAAGTGATTGTTATGAACCACCTGATGTCTGAGGAGGCTAGAGAAGAGTCGGAACGATCTGCCGCACAGTTCGCATTTGTGATCGCCATCAGCATGGGTGCGCATGTGAGATTTCATGATGCCAGTGTGACGGAATTTCCTACCGCAAACAGGACAGGCTACCTTACGGTAGCGAGGGCGCCCAAGTGAGGTTTTCCACGATGCAGGACTTTTTAGCTCACTCAACTCCAAGCAAAGCATTGGGTTTTGCTTGTGGTGAGAGTACGCTCCCAGAGACCAGAAGCCCTTACCACATTGTTCACAGTGAAAAACCTTTGGACCCAACAGCGTTTTTTTGGGGTTAAATGCTTTCTGAGCAGATGCCTCTTCTATTTCAGTCAGTGTTGGATTTGTGTCTGGGTAGTCACCATTGTGGTTTTGTGCATGATGAATCTGCTGTAGTGTATTATGGACTCCATCCTGAGCCACAGACCACTGCCGTTTCCGCCGAACCCCATGCCACATCTTGTGTACACGCAAAGAATTGGCACTTGGAAACCACAGTGGGCACTCAGAGCAATGAAAGTTTTTCAGTTCACTCTTGTCCTCCTCACTGGCATGTACTACTCTGAGGTCCTCCCACTGCTGAACGTTGATTCGTACAATCTTGATTTCAACCCCCGGCTTTAAGCGAATGAAGGTTGGTGGAACGTCATTCTCCTGGTCAGATTCACACAGTAACTCTAAATCAGGCTTCACGTCACAGGAAGAGTCATCTTCGCATTCACTATCGCTGATGACCTTAACATTGAAATCACCAGTTTCATAACCATCACAATCCCCATCATTTTCAATTACAGAGGACAGTTCTGGCACAACGTTTTGCGAGTTGTCCCACAAAGGACTCTCTCTGGCTCTGTGCATTGTCAAATCCATGACTTGGTCACAGTAGGGGATGATTTCTGCACCCATCATCACTTTGCTGGTTTCTTCCCTTTTCACTTCTGGCATGACATTCTCTGGCAGTGAAATTGTTGGCTTTCTCCCAACCTTCTCCACATCTTTGAAGACGTCTGTATGCTGAAGTTGATGGGACTGAAGTGCTGAGGCTCTAGAGAACTTAAGCCCACATTGCTTGCATTCAAATCCCTTCTTCTGCAGCTGGCACACTTGATGAAGGAATGATTTAGCAGGAGCCTCACCATGTACTAGTCGCTGATGCTTAAAGTAAAATGTCAAAGACTTGAATTCCTTTCCACACTCCTCACATGTAAACTTTCTGTTATCAGACTTGGCATGCCAGCGTTGGTGCTGAATTAGGGCAAGTTGTCTGTTAAACTCCTTGCCGCACTCTTCACATCTAAAGATTTTCTTTGGTGGTGGTTTGTCAATGTCCTCCAATTTCGAACATTGGCTGTTTTGACTGAAGCGTTGGTGCGTTCTCAAACGAGACAAGGCAGCAAACGACTTTCCACAAGAACATTCAAACTGGTTTTCAGGAGGTTCAGAAGCCTGCGATGCACTGACAGTTTCCACAGCCTCACTCGCCACTGCAGTCTCTTCAATTGCACCATCACTTGCAACAGTAGTTGAACCGCGAGACTTTACTAGCTTCTCTGCATGACAGCGGCGGTGGGCATCTAGAGCCGATGCGCGCGAATAACTGCGCCCACAGGTCTCACACTGGAAGGACTTCTTCTTCAGTTGCTCCAACTCTGTAAAAACTGATTTGGGCGCCTGCATGTGCGAGCGTTGGTGATTCAAGAAATGGCCAACAGCCCAATAGGTCTTCCCACATTCGAGGCATTCATAAACTGGCCGTTTGGCCATGGCTAGGCTAGCCTGACTGTCCGCTTGGGGATCTGGTTCCTGTTTCATTTCAATTAGCTTGTTTGAGGGAATATCAGTTTTCTCTCCATCTCCCGTCGGAGTGATGTGGAGGCAGACATGGTCCTGGACGGAGAGCCCTTCTCCAAAGCGTTCACCACAATCTTGGCAGCACAGATCCTCCAGCCCTAGACAAGAAAATGAAGAGTGATGAGGAGCTTGTGGTTCCTGGATAGTGATTCTCTATCATAATAACCACACCTGATTTTGTAGGTGTGGCAATCACTGTTGGCTATTAAAGTGCATTTCCAAGCTAGAATGAAGAAATAAGTCTTAGAGGCCCAAGGCATTTAGGCTGTTTTACATGACCTTTGTTTTGCCTTCATAAAATAAATGAAGTGTTTACTATGACATGTTTAGTATCCTTTGTTTCAACACAAACTCGGCTTCCCAGTTATACTATATTTCAGCACATTTAAAGATTTAGCTTGATCTTTTTGGGCCGGAAACCTAATGACCTTTTCATGTCATTTGAACTAGAAAAGTAAAAAAAGGCATCATGGCTGGTTTGAAGGCTGGATCAGGATGCTTAGCATAAAGGAAAACGATGTTACTTTGCAAATGAAAAGAGGAGGATGCACATATACAGCCCATGAATATGAACGAATGGATGCAAAACCAAAAAATGAATTTTCAGCATCCCTGTTGAAGCCCAGTTTGAACATTGATTCACATTAAGAGTTGGACGATATCCCGACTACATCGACATTCGTCTTTGCCGATGGTTTCACGCCGTTTTCCCGATGGTGCCATTGCGTCATTGCTGGTGACTGAGTGGTTCCACCCCTCACGCTATAGGTGTCGAGGGGAAGGACCAAGACAGGGTGTTCGGCTCGCGCGAGTGTAAACCACACGCAAATCAAGTTATATTCCTTCATCTTTTTTCCCTTTTCCAAGACGCCACACTGGTAAATTTGCAAGCTGTGATGCCGGCTAGCCGCGTGTTCCCGCGAAGGACAGACTCCTCGGGGCTAGGATAGACCATTTTTTAACGCAACGGTGGATCAGGCGCAGCGACCAACTGGTGTGGGCGCATTGTGGCCCAGTGCAACCATCTGCGCACAGCCTATAGGCCCACGGGCGAAGAGAGATCATTTTTAATGCAAGGCGAGTGTTTTATGGACACATCGCTGGCATTAAAAGTGATCTCTGTTCGTCCACGGACATCTGTGCGCATAACAACGGTGGGCCCCAATGCATTAAGCGATTACTGAAGACATGGCGCTTCAGATTTATATTTCTTTTTTTTATTTTGGACCCAAAATACAATCAGTATAGATAGAAGGAGAGCGTTTAATCACTGTCGGAACACAACAATAAATAAAGCAAGCCATTACTTCATACCAAAAATATGCAAATATTTTGCAAACAAATGTCAATAACGAAAAGCAGCGAAATATGACAATCAACATTTGTAACACAAAGTGTGCGTGTGTAAGAGCTCGCGCCTCGACATGACTGCTGGCTGGTGCATTAAACAGTGCGTTGCCGTGCCTGCGTGAATACATCGGCAACAGCCGGTTGCTTCCCGATGGGTATATCGCCCAACTCTGATGTGGATTGGTAAATTTGTATTCTTTTCAGGAGACGCTTAACACTTGTAATAATCGGTTTACAGAATTCCCAGATGGACATATTGTATTTGGAAACAATTACAAAAAGAGGTTTATTTCAAGAAACAGCAATATATTAATAGTAATAGTATCTAGACATCAATTCAGGAAAGCATTTTCCAGAAATACACAAAAACAATGGATTGTCTGAAACATACATTGATATGGAATCAGTTTTGGCATTCCCACAATCCACAAGATGTGAGACTATAAAGTTATCTTGGTATCATGTCAACAAATACAGAAACATCTGCCATAGAAAGTGCATGTATTGCTTTTAGCAACACTATTTTGCCATACACTAAAGTATGAAAAAGGTCTTCACTGTAAATATGACAACAATGCAGCTACCAAAATAACAAGTTTGACCATTCACATTTGCAAATATACTCCTCTGAGCATCACATTGCCCAAGACCCAGTCCGCGATTTAATCCTATCACCATCTCTCTCAATAAATGAAAAAAAATAAATATTAAGTATTCCTACACTCACTGGCATTTTTATAATTTGTCAACAATGCAGCTCTCAAATCTCCGAAAAATACGGAGATTTGAGCAAACTGCGGCGGTTGGCGTCAAAGTGAACCTATAGAAGGGGCTGTGTTGATCCAGCGCAATGTACGCTGTGATTTACGGGAGATAAGCTGGCCTTCCCATAATAACTTTAGATTTCGTCACCAGATATTCAACATCCATGGCAGTTTTTGAAAGCTGAAAATCGTATCTTTAAGTGGATAGTTAAATCATATGCACATATATACACAAAGTTATTTAAATGTTGAAGATGTAATTAAAAGCTGGATATTCTGATGTACATGGGTATTGCCATTCAATGCAAATGCAATGTATATTGTAAATCATATACAATATATGCTATAGCAGCAATTAATGTTTTCTTCATGTAATGTCACAATCGTTATTGCAGATTTTTCTTCCAATGGTGAGATCGTGGTATGCCCTCATTAGATTGTGATCTGCTTTTTCCCCATGATTGAACACCCCTAATCAATCCTAATAATCACCATTTAACAACAATCATAGAAGGGTCATATCACTGCATGCAGATAATACGAGTCGATTCCATTTTATTAATTAGATTTGACAATTATGAACCTGAACCGTTATGTACGTTTTTGACATCTCACTCTCTTCACTTATTGCAGACTACTTGCAGCATGCCAGCTTATAACATTTTTTTTTCATCCAGAATTCATCCTTATCTTCATATTATTTGTGTTGCTATGGTGCTTCAGTATCCAAGGGAATGGGCACGGCATCGCGACGGGATTGAAGACCAACGAAGGTAGCAAACCATTAAAAACTAGGCCCAGATTGAGGAGGAAGCACGGCAGATATATCTGCCGATTATTTAAAATTGAGATGACACAATTGGTGTATGAAATTATCAAACTTATATTTTGCATATAAATAAATAAAAACAATTCTAGAACAGTAGAAAATCTCCCAACAATGTGTAATGGTCATGTTTGGGGCTAAATAAAAAGAAATTAACTAAATAATCACATTTATTACGTTGAAACTGCAAATTATTAACAATCGAAGGAATCGATTATTGTGAATTTCGCTAACTACCCCGCCCCACAACCACCGCCGCTTAATGTTGGGCAAAACCATTCGCTTCATTGAACTGAATCAAATGAATCAGTTCACCAAAAAGATTTGTTCAGTGAGTCTTTTCGGGAAGGAGGGAGGATGAGTTGAGGGGACGAAGAATAGATTATCTTTTTAGTTAAACAAATGGAGTAAGGGAGCGCCAAATGCGGACGGATTTTATAAAAATCTCCTTAGTAACGAATGAGTTGAACATTTTTTATATGATAATCAGTATAGTTCAGCATACATTTTTCAGAATAATAAAAAATAAACTAAGATAAATGTTAAATAATACTAATCTTGTCTGTTTTCTACTATTTTAGCTTTAACCGCCATACCACCATACCACCATACCACATCATACCAGGCCTGCGCAAGCCTGGCCCGTGAACATAGGGTGTTTTTTATAAAAAGTACAATGATCTGCCAAGTGAGCGTTGTGTATTAACGTTATTTATGAGTAACTTTTTCACAATTTTATTTTCAACTTCACTACTCAACGTTTTTTTTTTTTTTGTGATTCTAGTTCTGTGATTGCTCATACAAAAATGTTGTTTTATAGGTTTTATCAAGGGCTATTTGAAGCAACAAGCAAGGACATGGCTATGTGAGTGGCTGAAACAGGCCTAGCCTTCCCAGAGTTAAGCCGTTAGAAGCATTTTAGCAGAATAGCAGCACCGCCTAATAGTTCAAAGTAAGGGAAAAGGGTCATTTACTTTACCTAAATGTTATATTACCTTCACTTAAATTAAGCTAAACTATGTTATCATAAGTTCAAACTTTAAAATTCTACAGATTGTGTTATAAAATTCACAAAAAAACATCCATGTTATTTGAAGCATGGAAACCCCACTGTAACAGAGTGCGATTTAGGCCTGGTCATCCAAGGGTTAATATTAAATTTGTGTGGAACAATGTTTGTCAATTCCTTGCCGATTATCAATTATTAAATCCGTAATCGATTAATTTGATAAATCGCTTAGTCAGTGATTAGTCGACTATTCAGTGCTACAGTAAAGTAGGTACAGCAGTAATCGTGATTAATCAAGTAATTGTTTGAGCTCTAATAATAAAATAATTGCAATCATGTATTTGTACTTTACAAAAGTACAGAATGACAGTTGAAATTGTTGAACACTGAATTGCAACACAAACATACAAAGGGGGATGAGACAGCAGGGACGAGCAGACCTTCAGGGCGTTGCATGTGCTGTGAACTAAGTCACAGGCAGAAGACTATGTATGGGGTTGTACTGAGGTGTCACGTAGATCGCCTATTCCCTACCCCCCTCTCCAGCAATGCTCTTGCAGGAAATCATTCCTGCAACTATCACACTTTCTAAGTCTTCTATAAAACGTATCTTAGACACCCCAAGTTACGCGTGTTCTGGAAATTGTAAAAGGTAATGCTTTCAATCTTGTTTGACAGTGTCTTGTTCGTTACAATGTATTATTTTGCCACGCATCCTGCCGGAATGCTGAAAATAGTTTCCCTTTTGGGGTTAATTAAGTATTCGGATATACCAGCCCAGTCCACTGTGACTCATAGAGATAAGCTACAACCCCACTGATGCAATGCAAATAAATGGTCATGAGGATATAGAGTTTCAGCAAAAATGATGCAGTTTCGATGCAACAATCCAACGGCGGTTGATGTAAAGTTATCAGACAAACACCAACAGAAAATAAACAGAATAACCGACGACCATTTCCACGTGCATACTGGCACACAGCATATGTGTATGCGGCGTGCTCGCTCGTATTGTCGGTGTAGGGATGTAGCCATGTAGCCTGCATCAGATGCCCCTGCTCCGATCCCTGCTACGGCACCACACAAACCGACTCACCGGCGTCCGGGTGAATGTTGTTCCCGGCCTCAGTGGCGTCAGATTCCGCTCCATCACACTGATCGCCCGGCTGATTCTCCATGTCGCTCACCCGGTTCAAACCAAAGTGGCCATCGGCTAGGCCGTGTTGTGCATGGTGGTGTTTATATCGGTGTGTGTGGTCGCTTGTGGTCACCGTCGCTTCGTTTTTAGCCCGAGACGAGCTGGTCGATGCGACTCGCAGCGCGGCGAATGCTCCTCATCCACCCGCGGGTGTTTGGGACGTTAGCATGCTAACTGCTAGCCTGGCGCGGACGACCACTTGCTGGGAGGTTCACAAACGAAACAAGTTAAAAGGATTACTTTATTCGCAGTATATTATTTGAAGTAAACTCTTAACGCAATTTCATGTATACTTTTAAGCGAGGCCCTTTCATATCCTACATGTTATTTTATTTCCGACAACGTATGTATTTATCAAGTTGGCGTCCCTTATTTTTGATATTATTTTTTAATTTTTAGGCACCAGTTTAGCTAGTTAAAACAGCTTCACAAGTTCGCCGTTGCTTTTCATTCATATAAACTGCAGCAACTCGTGCGCTGAGATTAAGAATAACCTACATGTAATTATATTTTACTTGAATTGTAACGTCTTTTTGATTGTCTGTGCCTGGTTTGGTTTGTCAATTCTTCACCTTGCGCAGTCGTTTATTCGACCTCGGCGCTAAAGAATAAATGTTATGATAATTAAATTAACGAGTGATGGATTATATTTTGTGTTAATTTGTGGACGTTTCACTTTATGATAGGCTGTTTAAAAGAAGTTTACGTAGTTCGGGGTGTCTGAGAGTTGTGCCATCGTGTCTTGTTCAATGCAGAGGAAACGTTTTGTCTCATAAGATTGTGTCATGTGATAAGGTACACCTTAAAAACAGACTGGATTTACAGCAAATGTAAATGACAATATGTGTAATAAAGCAAATGGTTGTGTAACTTGTGTGGCGGATAGATCGACGCAATGTCCACATCCTGGCAGTAGACTAGAAATTGCTGACGTGTGCCATGGCGGCGTCACATTCATACGCAAGTGACGATCGCCGCACTCGCAACTCAGGTAATCTACAGTCATCTCGACACGCCTGTTACTGTATAGTTTCAGCTTTTGAACAATACACGCGATTTTAATGGCGCACAAATACTTAAAATACGTCTATATTCCACTGACTTGAATCACTGAAATTTACAGTTTGGCCCATCATTGTTGCGACTCCAATGGTTAACAAGACGCATGCGCGAGAGCTGCTGCAACGTGAATCGACAAGGAAATGACACACACACACACACACACACACACACACACACACACACACACACACACACACACACACACACACACACACACACACACACACACACACACACACACACACACACACACACACACACACACACACACACACACATACACACAGACACACACACACACTCACACACACACACGCACACACACACACACACACACACACACACACACACACACACACACACACACACACACACACACACACACACACACACACACACACACACACACACACACACACACACACACACAGACACACACACACCCAAATACACACACTCACGCTGACGCACATAGTGTTCTGTTCAGTCATGAGCCTACATAAAACACA
>OMKY01213820.1:0-23923 GCA_900302395.1 Bregmaceros cantori | reverse complement strand
CATGCTCTAAAATGTACTCAAAAGTATTTTTGAAAGTATAAAGTACAAAGTACTACAAATAAAATTGTATGTAAAATGCATTTTTTCAATGTTAGTTTGTCAATGTTATTGTTCGAATAAATTAACAACTAGCCTAATTTATCTTATATCTCGGGACTAAATGAAATCCACTTATTAACTGGGACTGTACTCGGTACATCAGCGCCCCCTACTGACTAATATTATAGACGTTATCCTACCCCGTCAATGCAAAAAAAAGTAACGAGCCTGTTTTGGTAAAAGTAAGGAGTAGAAGTACAGATATTTTTGTTAAAAATGTACTCACTACAAGTAAAAAGTAATCGCAGAAAAAAGTACTTCTAAAAGTACAGATACTTGAACATTTTACTTAAGTAAAGTACTTGAGTATTTGTACTTTGTTACTTGCCATCTCTGGCCACAGGATGTATGGGACCTACTTGGGTTTGGCAGTTCGGCATAGGTTGCTCAAGGCCGACGTCATGATCTCCACCGTGAGGCTCTCGGCGTAGCTGGCCCCGCCCTCGTAGCCGATGCCGCTGTCCGCGTTCAGGCTGGTGTTGCTCAGCTCCCGCTTGGCCGTTTCCATGGCAGCAGAGACCATCTCCTCAGCGAACGCTGTGTGGAGGTCTGGCTCAATGTGGATGGTGGGGATACCCGGGGAGCCAAGGTGTTCCATAGACCCTCCCCGAACCTTTGCAGGGTGCAACCTGGAATTTGAGGTGGGAGGGAGAGATCAGGGCTTGAAAACAAAATTATTTTTAAAATGTTCAGTTCCGGGGGTCCGCGTTGGCCGAGTGGTTATGGACACCGCACCCAACGCGACCCACCCATGCTAGTGGCGCTGTGTCTACCGCAGCGTCCGCAGTGTTGCGGGTTCGACTACGCTCGTCGACTTGTCTGCAATGTCTACCCCCGACCTCTTCATCCCAGTTTCCGACTAATCCTATACAATAAAGATGGAAAAACGGCACTGACGCCGGAAAAAATAAAGTTCAGTTCTGAACGATTCAGGCAGGTCTATATTTAACGTTTTCGTTCTCTGAACTGTTCCGCCACCAAAATATTGCTTCTGAACCGGTTCGGAACACAGTAATTTTGTTCATTCTTAAAGTTCCTTATATTGTGCAATGTTACGTTTAGACATAGTTTTCATTAAAAAAAAAATTGGTGGACTTTCACACTTCAATGCAACTGTATTAACGCCATTATATTTGCTTCTTCGTCTGTCCACAAGAGAACACAAAAAAAAACATTTTTAACCGCTTTTGTGGATTTCATAATGTTCCGTTTCTGATCCAGAACATTTGAAGGAATCTTTTTTCCGTTTGCGTTTCCGCTCCTCGTAAAATTCCGCTTGTTTTCAGTTTCCGTTTTCGTTCCTTGAACCGGTACGGAGCCCTGGGAAAGGCCATCACTTAATCTGGTTTAATCAGCAAAGGAGAATAATGTGATAAAGGGATCCAATTATTGACGGTTTTGGCCCAATCGTTTTTAAGCAGAAGAGTCAGGGTAAAAAACAGGAATGTTTTCATTCTGTGCCTTTCACACATAACATCAATTAAAAATGTATTTGTTCTGCAACTGGAATTGGAAATTAACTCATTGTGAATTTATGAAAATACAAAACATGAAACAAGCCTAAATAATTTTGAAGAAAAATCAATTAAAAAATGATATAAATTCATTGGAATGAGTTTGTGTTGGAGTAAAGGCATAAATTGAATAGAACTTATTGTTTATATATACAGTTGACAACAATTTCATTAAATTAAATTTCAATTTATTGCAAATCTTGTACAATTAAAATAAAAATGTTTTCATTTAATGCATCGTACCAGAGTTAGCCTCAAGCTGATTAGCATCTGCAGTCCCTGGACTGAAACATCAAAAACATGTGATAATAACATTAAAATATAATTAAAACATTAAAATATATATAACATGCCTCTTGCAATTTCAAATATTTCTTACAATTGTTGGTCCATAAGAATATTTGGAGTGCTTTCTTGTGGTAAAGAATTAGACCGACTAATCGTTTCAAAATTGAAATGTCAAAAATAGTCCACAACTAGTGGACTATTAAAGTATGCAGTCGCCACCAACTTCTGAAGGGATATAGGATTTGATTTGTGACTGATGGTGGTAGCAGAAACATATTCTATGACTGGCGTTTTTTACAACACATATGCACTCAATACTTTTAAAACATGCTGTTGCGTCTGGTTTGATTCTGTAGCCTCTCCTGTTGCCTTCAGCAGCGCGGTCACCTTTTGTGACCATATTTCATTAATTGTTCAGGTTAATTGTTCTAAGATAAATGGGAATTGTGTCCTCAACAAAAGAAAGTAATGTATCATCATTTCATATTCATCTTCAGGTGAGCATGGGTTTGTTAGGTGACGATGATAGATTTTCAAGCAAAACCTTTAAAATGTATTTTTTACATCTTTGAGTAATGTAGTGTTGACATTGCTTGTGTTTGAGCTGAATAATTTTAATTTGAAGTAATAGTTTTAACTGGAGTGATTATTTGTCTATTGTGTATTAAAGTAATCAACAGATGCATTGCTACCTGGAGTGTCTTGTTGTTGGTTCCATCTGTTGATTGTGGTGCTTGTTGCAGGACCTGGAAACACTATCCATGAGTCCTAGTGCTAGAGTGTCGTCCACGATCTTCCTGGCATAGTGTTCGATGACGCCTATAACCCTGCCATCATAGCCACCCTCGCCCAAGCTACCAGTACTATAATACTGTCTGCCCTTTGCCTCGTTGACCACCAAGGGCGAGGAGAAGGATCCTCCTGTGCCTATGTCGACTTTTGCATCTCCCACTTTAGATTTCCAGTACAGACAGGAGTCAGTGACGGACTTGGGGAGAAGTGCAGCAGGGAGGCACAGCTTGTCGATAACGTCGCAGGTGATGCTGCAGGCCAATGACTCGGCAAAGTTCACCAAGTCAGAGTATACTTGCTGGCTCTGCTCTTCAAAGTCCCGAGAACAGCAGCAGGAAGCCTCGCTGGCTTCATGTTTTTGAAGGCTTGCGGCTTTCCAGTCTTCTGGTAGGGACCTTGAAAAGGACAATCGAGCACTAAGCGGAGACCTCTGCTTCATCTTGCGGGCAGCTTGAGCCAGTCCTTGCTTGATGGAGCGGTAAGCAAGTCGGCTGGCATACTGGTCAAGCACAAGCTCTCTATTGCCACTGTCTTTCTTCAGCACCCTTATAAGGTAGCCAGCATATTCGTCGGTAACACTCTCGCAACTTGGGTATTGAGATGACATACCTACGGAGATGGGGCGGTTGGGAGGTGTGTCACAACTCATTGGGCGTTGAGTGTGTCGATAGGTGTGAGACGCTGGGACTGGTCGATCAAGGCTACTCCTGCGTAAAGTGCTGTGATGGGGACACTGCTGCCCCAAATTCACCATTTGCTTCACGTCACCAATCACCTCCCCTGCTACCTCCCCAGCATACACCCACAATGAATTTAAGGTATCTTCTGAGAACTGGGCCACAGTATCCTTTCTGGCACCTCCTATGGTATGCTGTGAACTGTCCTCATCCTGTAAAGTTTTCTTCTCTGCATTCTCGGCTGCCATCAGAGTGTCCATCTCAGTGGCCATGGAGATGATGTGACAGGCAAGACGTTCAGCATAGCGGAAGGCTTCCTTTTTAGTCATTTCGCTGATGCTCTTAGAGGGGCGTCTGGTTCTGCGACCAAGGCTTCTGAGGGAGCCGACACTTCCGCTTCCCTCCCCTTGTTCATCCTCTTCCTCATCATCATCATCCTCCTCTTCCCCCTGAACATGGCCCTCAGCCTCCTCTGACAATGACCGCATCAGTTTCACCATGAAGTCTGTTTTTTGTTCCTCAGGGCTGGCTTCCACTGGCTGAGGACCAGGCTCCAACTGGTAATAAGGGGTAGGGGGTGGAGTGGCTGGTGAGAATTCCTTGGCCAGTTTACCTTTCAACTTTTTGGAAAATTGTCTAAACTGCTTCTCTTTCGATACCTGTGCGGGTTGCTGAGGGCTGGAGGGAGGAGTGCCCGGGATTTTGGAGCTCTTCTTGCCACAGGAGGGGAGGGGCTCCCTGGAGTTGGAGAGCTTGCATTGCACACCACTCCTAGCACCAGGTAAACCTAGAGTATCCATGGCCAAAGGAGCTGGCTCACACATGCCAGTACTAATACCCTTTCCAGAATACCTAATCTTACCCCTTGCCCCTTTGTCTTTAATGCCATTGGCAGAATCCTGCCTCTCCACAACTTCTAGTGACTGCATTTCTGACAAATTTTCTGCAAGTGCACACGGTTTAGAAGATGGACTCCTCCTGCTTACAGAATTTGGGAGAAGCTCTGTGGAGTTGCCTAAATTGTTCTTCATATTCGTAGCAGAAATGAGCTCACAGGCCTCACTCACTATCATGTCTACCATGTTGCCCGAGAAGTGTTGGAAGGGTGACTTTCCTTCCACTTCTCCAGAATACTGCTCTGTTACGATTGGTTCCGAATAAGCAGCAGCCTGTGAAGTATGGGTAGGTGTAGACTTACACTGACAGCTCTCTTCTAGCGGCTGGGAAAGGGCATGGCATGCTCTGGGTACAGGAATACAGCTTGCCATGCCTGACACAGTGAAAAGAGCTTCCTTCACAGTGCACTTTCCATTTGCACGCCCTGAAGAGGTAGGCGTCTCATCACTAGCTGTGTCAGTGTGGCTCACCTGGGCACCAGTGAAGGTAGTACAGGTGTGTGTGCTAGTGCCTTCAGAACTGACGTAGCAAATGTTGTTTGGAGAGACGCTGATAGCAGCCTGGCTAGTGAACACTACATCTGCCTGGGAGAGCTGAATGAAAGCTTCTTGTATCACAGATTCTGATAAATCTGAAGCATATGATGTAACCACCTCCTCTTCCTCATCATCAGCAGCAACCTCGTCCTTCTCCTGCCCTTCACTGAAAGACCAGTCACTCTGGGTGCGAGGGGTTGATGGGTGGGAGAACTGACAAACTTCCATGATGCCTTCAAACACCAGTTCTTCAGCCAAGTCTGATGCAAACTGGGATACAGTGTTGTGGAAAATCTGCTTCTTGACCGTAAGGAATTCTTTGAGTGCACTGGATAAGGCCTCGCCCACCAGAAAACCTGCCAGGCCACTAATGGCCCGCTCCTTGAGCAAGTAGGCACGCCTCATGCCAATCTCATGGAAGGCCATCTGAAAAACCGAAGATGTGAGTCGAGCAGCCAGGTGACACAGTGTGGTAGTGCACTGGGTCATGCCTTTTTGGAGGTCACGTAGAGCACTTCCTAGGCTCATCTCGACCAAATCTGTGGCAAACCTCTGAATGCCATCCTTTAGGGAGTGAGTCTTTTGCTGCAGCTTATCCACAGTCACAGCCTCCTGAATATCAGAAAGTTTCATTAGGTGCCCTGATGGGTTCTGAAACTCTTTGTGACAAACACAACTCAAATTCTTATTGTCCATTATGTTGACTGGAGATCGGTATCCACAAACAGAGCCAAGGATCTCTTTTGAGAGACTACTGGCAAAATCAGAGTAAGTCTTATATAGTGAGCAAAGATCCTGGGGTTTGCGCAGTTCTGACATGTCACCATCAGATTTCCAGAAGTACTCCAGGGGTCCTCCAGAGTCAGCTAGAGGGCTAAATGCTGAGGCGCTGACAGGACTGAAAAGTGGACCTCCATTCTCATCACAGGGTGTCCATACAGGACGCGGAGAGTCTGGCACCTCAGAGTTTGAAGAGTAGGGGGATCCAGGTTTTAGAGGTGTAGGCTTTTTCACATTGGCGGGAAGGGTGGGTTGGTCAAAGCGTTGCAGGTTTCGAGATTTTGAAGAAGAGGTTGTAAAGTTGACTTCAGATGCTTGCTTCTTTATCTGGTCAGGGATGGAGGAATTGGCACCATCCAATGGCAGCGTGAGTGTACAACTGTCAGAGCTAAGCTCATCTAGATCATCAAACTGATCAAAACTGTCAAAAAATTCACTGACTTCTGAATCCGAGTCTTCCACAGGCTCTCTGGGCCCCCCGGGAACTTGAGGAATATCCAATTTTGCCAGAAGGCTTTTTTGATAGCCCACTTCATCAAGGAATAAGATAGGACTGGGGCTAGAGCCGTCAGAGTCATCCGTGTCACTTAAAACTGGGTGCATTGTTGGCAGACCTTTTCCAGGATTATAGTGAGTCCACTGAGATTCTGTGGTCAGTGACAGATTCTGAACAGTAACAGACACTGGCCCGGAACGTGTGTTGATGGATTGTGCCTTGGAAATGGCTGAGCTGATCAGGACACGTGATCCCTCAAGGTTTTTGCATCTCTTGTGCGCTGGAATCGTTTGGGAGGCTGCATCACGCATGCTTCCATGGGGATACATCGCTGTTGTAGCTGCAAATGTACAAGAAGGCACAGTGACATAAATCAATGTGGTGACATGAGAGGATGGACTCTTCAACATGTCATAGGTTTTCTATCATGTTTTATATGGCTTTGAGTGCAACATCTCACACATCACTGCTTTGTAAATTGTGGAATTCAAACTGTGGCTATGGTTTGCAGGGGGGGTAAGCTCGGCCCACCAAACACCATGTATGAATGAAAGAAGTTAGCATGGACTCTTGTTTGCTACACTGAAAGCAAGGTATACATCAAATACTTGACTTAACCAGTTGCAATCTCACTTACAGCCAGACTCGTCTTCTTCTAGGTGCTCCAAGGCAGTGACAAAGTCGTCTTCAATGGAGGATACCGACTGGTTGGTGTCGTCTTCCTCGGCTGAGCGTGTGTCCCCTGTACCCCGGGGCAGAGAGGCTAATTCCAGGGCGTAGCGGATCCCTGCCACATAGCGGCCGACCAGCCCCAGGAGAGATGTCAGAGCAGGGCTAGGAACGTTCCGCAACACGCACACCACCCTCAACACCATCTGAAATCACAATGAACACCATTCACACTTTCGTTTCAATAGAAATGTACCACATAGCATATTACCACATTTTAAATAGTTCTTAATTCTTGAAACTTTCAACCTCCAACATTTGTTTTCCTTCACCGAAGGTGATGATTCAGAGTCAGAGAAGTCAAGGCCTGACCAGAGATAAGATACTTTATTTCGTCACACATACATACACGTACAGTGAAATTCTTCCTCTGCATTTAACCAATCCATTTATAGATGTTGTCGCACATTTGGGTTGTCCTTCTCTGCTTCTGATGATGATCTTCATTGTTTCCCTCAGGCCATACTAACTACCCACAAGTACCATATCTATACATACCTGCACCATCATGCAAAATGACTGCCACTCTGAGAGCAACGACAACATTGTCGTTCTGAGAGGAGATGTTTGGAACCCACAGCTTGTCTGTCAAAGCCGCAGTTACCGTAGTTATCTCCACTGGAGCTGTGCTTCAGCAACTGTTGAATCTATGCTCTGTCTATAGTGTCGGACATGACATAAAATATAATACAAGCACAAGCTATGTTATGATCTGCCACACAAAAGGGGAGCAAAAAAATGACTTTTCCTGTTTTTAATCTGTCAAATTCAAATGTTGCCACATGTAAAAAGATAAAATATCTTGGCCACTTCCTCACTGAAGACTTAACAGACGATGATGATATTAGAAGACAGTGTTGTAAAATGTATGTGCAGGCCAACACGCTTGCCCGCAGGTTTCACTCATGTACAGAGGATGATAAAAAAATCCCTATTTCAATCATACTGTACACCTCTATACACCGCACACCTGTGGGTTAATTACAAGAAAGCAAGCCTGAAAAAACTACAGGTTGCGTATAATGATGCACTTAGAATTCTTCTAAAAAGACCACGGTGGCGAGTGAACTGTTTGTTAATTTACGTGTTAGAACCTTTCACGCCATACTCCGAAACTTCATGTTCAAATTCATGAGCAGGCTTGATGCCTCAGAAAATGACATCATTAACACTCTGTCTCACTGCAGCTCCACCAGGTACCAATCTCAGTTCTGTTGTTTGTTGTTTGTTTATTTTTTATTTTTCATTGTTTGTTTGTGATATGTACCTGATGTTATGGACCCTGAGGCTGCAAATAAAGGTGTAACTTTGTGCTACTTGTACGCTGCTGTCTGAGGTGATTGTAAAGGCTCATTCGGTGACGGAGGTGATTTCACCCGTTTTTACCCCATAGCGCGAGTGCTTATTCTATCCACAGCTACGAATGGAAACAGAGCAATACCATCTATTATCACCGGGAATCTAAACAGAATCTGGAAAGTGCCTGGTTTCTTTAGGCACATTGCAACCCGGAATAAAAATTAAATGAGTTGAGGCCACTCTGCAGTGTGGCCTCAACTTTTTTTTTTTACTAGTGGCAATTCACAACCAAAATTCACTCAGGGCTATTCACGGCGAGGAATTTCAATGCCTGCACTGGCCCGTAGTGAGCGGGCTGCGTACACCCGGAGACATTTCTTCCGGAGGGTATGAAGTGGTCGCTACGTAGGCTGCGGACGAGTGAATTCCATCTGTATCCAGAGGGTATCCAGCTTCCGGAGGGTATGAATGGGCCTCAAGACCGCCATGTGAATGCACAGCCGTGTGTGGAGTGGCATGTGAGGTAGCACCGCGTGGTTGGATACGCTGTTCGCGACGGCTATGCACACACACCAGGTCAACAGTCAACACAGAAATACACAGAAATTTGAAAAAAGAATACTGATAATAATTGAAATACAATTCTAATACATTTCAGAGTTACTAAGAAATACAAAAACTCGGTCTTTCGCAACGCTGAAATTACATCGTTTAGGATTATAGTTTGCCTGACCCACCAACATCAATGGTGTGAAGTAGAATTTTATGTTTTGAATGCTTTGATTCTGAAAATCAGCTGTGGTCAAAGACTTCTACTGCAGACACCATAGAACCACAAATAGCTCAAAACTAAACACATTGAATGTGTTCTACTACTTTAATAGCTGTTTGTAGTGAGACATTCATTGAATTGAGTCTCTCACTCGTTGACTGACAGCATACCAAATACAGACGGGCGCTGGATTAACAGATCAACGAACAGACAAGCCCAGCGTGAGCCTGTCCTGCCAGACCACCGGCTCTTCACAAATCGACAAATCGGATCAGACACACACACAAAGCGAGCTGTGTGTGTGTGTTATTCTAACTTTACTGGGTGGTGACAGTTTGCAGAAGTGTGTGTGGCGGGGCAGAGTGGGTGGTGGACTGTTTCTATTGGGCACGCGCCTGGTGCGGAGCGGACGCAGGAAGGAAGGACGCAGATGCGAGCCTGGGTAACCAAACCACCCCGAATGTGAGCGAGCGAGAGCATGTGTGTATCTAGAAATCCGGACCACAGACATCTTGTAATTATTTCCCCGGGAAGGTCACGGACAATGGAGAGACAGCAGTTAGCACGTCCCCCACACACAGCCGGTGCCTTACATGTGGCCCGAAATTTAAATTAATGTTGATTTTGCGTTTGTTTTTTTTCCCCTTGTGGCCACCTTGGTCGCATGCACCGATTGCTATGATGTCATCGTCGCACCACAGCCACAGAAAGCATCATGAACGCTTTCTTTATTACTTTATAGGTCATTTCAACTCCTGCTTCCCCACCCCCGAGGGAGGAGCCCGTTATGGGAATTTGCTGTGTTCAGCTCCTCCAATCAGCTGCAAGAATGCTCACTAACTATTGGTCCACTCGCAAATGAGAACGCCCAGATCGCAGATCAAGGAGGAGTGCTAGACTAGAGGGGGCGAACGAAATGAACTAGTACTACCCGTAAGAAAATCTTCTCTTAATCCTTTGAGAGTGTACCTTAACAGTCCAAACCAGATAATTTTCCGTTCCGAACGTTTTAGGCAGGCCTAAGTTTAATGTTTTCGTTCTCTGAACCGTTCCGCCACCAAAATATCGGTCCTGAACCGGTTCGGAACGCAAAAATTATGTTCGTTCTTAAAGTTCCTTATATTGTGGAATGTTAAATTTAGATATAGTTTATACAGAACATATTTGGTGGACTTCAGACCAATTGTATTAATGTGAAAACCGTGTTTAAAACGCCATTACATTCGCTTCGTCGTCTGTCCACAAGATGGAGCCCCAGATGCATGGGGCTTGATGACCGTAAAAGTGGACGGAAATAGTCTCCCAAACATAGGATATGTTAAAAAAAATATAGAGAACAGAAAAAAAATTTTTAATCGGTTTTGTGGATTTCATAATGTTCCGTTTCTGTTCTGGAACAGTTGAAGAAATATTTTTTCGTTTCCGTTTCAGCAAAATTCCATTCGTTTCCGGTTTCCGTTTTCTTCCTTGAATTGGTTCAGAGCCCTGGTCCAAACACAATAAATAGCTGACAAACTATCAAATTACTTTCCTTGTACTGCTGGCATCAAACATTCAAACAAGCGTGACAAAACAATTCCCATAGCCAAATTAAATTTGCCATGCATTGAGAAAACGGCAACGGCAATATAAATACATTTTTAAGTGTTTTTCTCTGCCCATTTCCTCATCTTGGCGCCAGATTTGTTATGTATTAATAAATACCTATTTTCATTTAAATGACAGGAATAATGTTTTAAATACCTCGACAGTTTCAGTCGCTATTCTGCGTCCTTCATCAGGAGTGGCGCCCGGTTGGCATGGTGACGCCGCAGCTTTATCACTTGTGGGCGTGGTCTGACTGTGTCTGACCACGCCGTTGCAGGACAGAGTCCCAAACACGTGAAAGAGTGTAAGCTCCTTCATCTCTGTGTTCATCGGTGTTCTTGCCACGTTTCCTTATCTCTATTGCTTCTTTAATCCAACGTTGATATCTGTCGCTCTCTGTAGTGACAATCCTTGCGGTGTCCCAGTCCATGATGTGGTTGTTCCTTTTGCAGTGATCCAATATGGCCGTTTTGAGGCGCCCCGCGGTTTCTTTTTGATCAAAAAGAATGCGAAAAAGAAACAGCGGGGGCGCCTCACACGAGCGAAAAAACAATTAGCAATACATTCCAACCTCAAATCGGCCATATTGGATCACTGCAAAAGGAACAACCACATCCTGAAATGTGACAGCGCATCGTCACTACAGAGAGCAGCAGACATCAACGTTGGATCAAAGAAGCAATAGAGATAAGGAAACGTGGCAAGAACACCATCAACAGAGATGAAGGAGCTTACACTCTTTCACATGTTTGGGACTCTGTCCTGCAACGGCGTGGTCAGACACAGTCAGATCACGCCCACAAGTGATAAAGCTGCGGCGTCACCATGCCAACCGGGCGCCACTCCTGATGAAGGACGCAGAATAGCGACTGAAACTGTCGAGGTATTTAAAACCTTATTCCTGTCATTTAAATGAAAATAGGTATTTATTAATACATAACAAATCTGGCGCCAAGTGTCGATTTCAATGCATGTTATGCCAGCTAACCAACTTTTTTGTATTCCTTGGAATGGAGATCACGTTTTGTGCATACATATTGTAAGTCACGTAGGCACGGCGGTGATCTGCAATTTTGCCGTAATGTGCAATAACAGCTTCTTGCATCCTACCTGTGCGGTGGTTGGGTCAGCAGCTTCCGCAGTCCGCCTGAGGTCCTTGAGAAGAAGAACTTCGTCGTTGCGGAGACTGTGGATGTGCAGCGACCTCAGCTGGTCACACAGCTCCACTGGCAGGCAGGACAAAGTCTAAGGGACAGAAAGACATGGTTTACAGCAGAGACGGGGAACCTTTTTCCCATCAGTCTACCAAGGGCCACAGACTACACGGTGTACATTGAATGTGATTTTTCACTCAATTTACTGTCCTACAGCTGTATTTTACATTCCTCAAATTGGTATGGTTTGGCAGAATTACATTCCTCACAAAGATATGGTGTCACCTTTTTGGCAGAATTATATTCCTCAAATTGATATGGTGTCTCTTTTGGCGGTATCACATTCATCACACTGATATGGATTCACCATTTTGACAAAATCAGTTCAAAAACATCAATTTTTGGAAATGTTATTATTTTAATATGTTTTTTTTTTTTATTAAATTGTATTTTAATTTTTAATGTTTTAAAACCCATCTTTTAAAAAGAAATGTTCTTTTTTTAAGACTTATTAAAGAAACGTTCTTTTAACTGTTTTTAATGTTTTTTTTCTTTCTTTCACTGCTTATTGTTACAACTCGTCTTTTAAATATGTGCTATGTTGCACTTTGGGATTGTTTGATTACATGTGATTACAATTGATTGATTACAAAAGTATCATTATTATTATTATTATTATTATTATTATTATTATTATTATTATTATTAATATCCGTGATCACACTACAATGTTCATCCAGCTTGCAAAAACGGCTCCAGTTTCCGGTTCAAAGTTGTGTGCGATGTGCTATGAAGGTGGAGCCCTCGCCAAAAAATAGGGATGCTAATACAATTTCGGAAATGCTCCACGGGCCAAATGACAGGGTGTCAAGGGCCGGGTGCGGCTTGTGTGTTCCACGTTCAGGTTGTTTATACAAATTCATTTTTGCCATGATAATCTCAGAGTACTACAAGGACGTCTGGTTAGAATGATAATCTCAGAGTACTACAAGGACGTCTGGTTAGAATGAACTTAGTTTGAAGATTTTTTGTTTGAAGAAACAAGTCTCGATTTCCTGCTACTCCTTTTGACAGTGTTGGCAACCTTGTTTCGTCTACAGACTCGTTGAGCTGGGCTTGAAAACGAAATTATTTTTAAAAAGTTCCTTTCTGAACGGTTCAGGTAGGCCTATGTTTAATGTTTTCGTTCTCGGAACCGTTCCGCCACCAAAATATCGGTCCTGAACCGGTACGGAACGCAAACATTTTGTTCGTTCTTAAAGTTCCTTATATTGTGCAATGTTAAGTTTAGATATAGTTTTTATACAAAATATTTGGTGGACTTTCAAACTTTAATGCAGCTGTATTAACGTCAAACCGGTTTTAAAATGCCATTACATTTGCTTCCTTGTCTGTCCACAAGATGGAGCCCCAGATGCATGGAGCTTGATAACTGACAGTGAAAGTTAGATGGATGCACAACTGGAAATAGTCTCCCAGACAAAGGAAATGTTCAAATATATGGAGAACAGAAAGGAACGTTTTTAACCGGTTTTGTGGATTTCATAAAGTTCTGTTTCTGTTCCGTAACAGTTGAAGAAATCTTTTTTCGTTTCCGTTTCCACTCCTCATGAAATTCCGTAGAATTCTGTTTGTTTTCGGTTTCCGTTTTCGTTCCTTGAACCGGTTCGGAGTCCCTAATTTACATTGTGTTCCTTTTTTGTTTTTTAACTTTCTCCAACATGTTGAAATAAAGATTAATTCATTCATTCTTGTTTGTTATCGTGGAGTCTTACCGCAGTGTGTTTGTGTTACGTTACTGTTACTGTGTTACATTGCACGTCTGTGTTGACAACACCCTTGTGCGGCTGCGGTTGCGAGACAAACCGTATTTCAGGGGCAATAAAGACATCCATCTTCTAACACATCAACTACTTAAGAAAGAGGTTCATGTGGACGTTGCGTATCCTTGGGTGATTAACACCGTCCTTATGCACTTGCCAAATTTGTGACGTGTGGTATGTTGAATTCACCTAGAAATGTAAGGGTGTATTCAAACCGCATTTTGAATTTGTCGCGGGTTGGTTCCTGGATGGAGCGCGGGGTTCTTTCCTGCGGGTGGCGCGGGTTTGATTGGTCGCAGTAGCATTCAAACCGGCGTTTAAGACCCGAGATAAATTTGTCAACAACTACACGTGTTTTCTGCTGTCCCTCGCCGATTGGATGAATATTAGCCACTCACGAAGCGGGAGAAGGTAACGTAACTAGAGTAGCCTTTCGGCGGAGCTTTTCAGTGCGTGTGTGTGTGTGCGTGCGTGAGCCCGCGTACGTGCAGCGCGTTCGCTCCGGACCGCAGTTAAAATATCGAAAAGAAGAGGAAGAGAAAGTACCCTAATAACATATTGATTATGATAATAATAATTGCACACAGCATGGGCTCGTGCATAGGGCTCACACGCACACACACACAGACACACACACACACACACACTTGATTGTTGCCTTAATATGTTCACACTTCACATAGGAGGTCATCCCAGCAAGTGTGCCGGCGCGGGCTGCCGATACAAAAGTCGGCATGCATTCCGTGTGAAAAGGGGCCTCACAGACCGCGCTATTCCGCGTCACGGCGCGTTTGCCGCGAGTTCAATCCCGGGCTCGGACCACCTCGATGAGCAGGGCTCGTCTCGGATGATTTAGTGCGGACTCTGACCCGCTTGGCGCATTCATACCAACCGGGACCACTCGGAAACGAGTTCCATCTCGGTTAAAACGAGTCGGACGCGGGATAAACACGTTGGTTTGAATACGCCCTAAGAGTAGATGAATCTGTATCACATCTGATGAATTTGACGACGCCATATGCACACACGCTTAACATATTTTATTATGAATTCCATTTCATTTGGTCTAGAGCTGCAATAAAACGATTATCGATTAATCGTCCTATTTCACTGAAGATTAAATCGATTAATTGGTTAATTTTCCTTTTGAAATCGGAACGATTATTTCTTAGGTTTTTTGGACAATTATTTCGTAGGTTTTTTTGAAAATGAGCTGTAAAAGGGGTGAGGAGATCTGTCGGTGAGGAGAGCGGACCCACGATTCTCCGTGCCATCATGGCATATGTGTGCTTACTAGTACACTCACTCTTAACAGACTGAGCTGCTGCGCAAAATCAGAAGGTTTTTTTTTGTAAGTTATTTTTTCCAGCATCATCGCCATTTTTCCATCCTTATTGGATAGGATTAGTCGGAAACTGGGTTGAAGAGTTCGGGGGTAAACATTGCAGACAAGTCGACGAGCAGAATCGAACTCGCGACACTGCGGATGCTGCGGTAGACGCAGCGCCACTGACATGAATGGGGTCGCGGACCCGAGAAGGTTTGTTAACCTGAAACGTTATTGATATTGCAAAGTAGCAAACGTTAAACAAAATATATTCAACACATTTGAGTGGAGGGGTGACCAAACAAGGAAACGATTAATTGATTATCAAATTTGTTGCCGATTAATTCAATAATCGATTATCATCGATTAATCAATTAATCAGCTGCAGCTCTAATTTGGTCCATATCCTACAAAATAGCTCCAAGATTATTGTAGCATGCAATACTGCAAGTGCGTGCTGCCCAGTAGCTCAGTCGGTTAGGCAGTGCACTGGAAAGCATGCATATGCCTTAATGGCGCAGTGAGCCGGTGGTTCGAATCCCACCACCAACATATTTCCCGCTTGTCTATGTCCCATTTTCACCTGTTTCCACTAACCCTAATAAATAAAGATTGGAAAAAAACAGCCTGAATGGGCTGGAATAAAAACATAAAAAAAAACAAAAATGGCCGATAATATCGTGCATCTCTAATGAAAAATATATACTGAGACGATACCGCAAACCGTGGCGATTTCACTCACAGTAACGGAGTCTCAAAGCCGTGACAACACTTCTTGGTACCTTCAGCTGCTTGTCCTTCTGTGAGAGCTGGGCCCGGAGGCGTTCCACCAAGTTCCTCATGGTGTTGCTGGGGGACTGCTGATTGGCCTCCCTCTGGGCGTCCAGCTCCACGCGCAGCTCCGACACTTCCTGCTCCATGCGGATGACCTGGCCACGCAGCGCCTCGCAGTCGCCGGCCACCGCTTTCAGCTGGGACGCATGCTGCTCCTGGAGCCTGCCGGGGGGGGCGGGACCCCTCGTTAGTAACCGTGTTGTATCTTAGTCACTCTGAGGGCGCTTCGATATTTGGAACTCACTGTGTTTTTTTTCTATTACAAGAGGGAAATTGTATCTTCAATCAGATATGTTCTGCATGATTGTAGCTGCAGCATAGAATTTCTGTGTATGTGTCAAAGTTGACAGCCGGAAAATTCATGAAATTTCCACAGGTCAAATGACCTGCTGGACGTGCATCAACAGAATATCCTATGAAAATATGTCAGATTCTTCTTCATCTCCTTTTCTTCTTCCTTGTTTAACCATGCAAGACTCACCTACACACAGATACACAGCATGAGAGTAAATCTGCTTTCTCTGGCTGCCATTGACAGCAGAGATTGGATGTCTTCTTACCACTGAGATGAGATGGTCATTGCGCTGTCATACAGGAGCACTATTGTGGCATCAGTGGCTCTGCACTACAACCGTGTCGCAGAGGCCTTTTTAAAAAAGACCCATCCCAGCTTCTTATCCTGGAATACATTTTCGTCACTCGGTTGAATCCATTCAATTTGGCCTCCATCGATGTCGTGCAGTTCGTCAAAACATCAGGAGCAGAGTAATCAAGTCTTGATACGCTGATTCACCATACCACTCAAATTGTGTGCCAGATGTGTGTCAAAATAAGAATAACACCGAAAACACTCTATTCCCTATGTAGGGCACTATACAGGTTGCATGCCATTTTGTGTTGCTGTCCGAATACTCCATGTCCCCTAAACAGATTGGTGCTTCTCCTTGTTGAACGTGCTGTTCCTGTATAGCGATAATTCTGACATGACACATAGCCTGGTAATCATTGTATTGTCATATTGTACGTTTGCTGGCGGTTGTGACAAGAGTTGTGGACATTCCCTTAAATATTGCTTGACGGTGCTCTTCATAGATGGGTGAGTGTGACTTCATATAGTAAGTAAGTAAGTAAATGGAGTGAACAATTCCTGCCATTGATGCCTCTGTTCGATGTTGGCTTGACTACTGGCCTGCACACTCGATCACTGTTGAACAACAAAGGAAGAAGAAGAAGAGGCTTGGGCATACTTTGGGAGACAGTACTGGTGCTCACTGTGAGGTCCGTTTCTGACAGGTCCTTGTTTTGGTAGGGGACCTTGTTCTGACAGGACCTTGTTTTGGCACAGGAAGTACCTGAAGGTGGGCTTTTATTGCGGCAGTTCTGGTTGACAACTTAGAAAAACAAGGCTCAGTCCTTTAGACTGTAGCCTTGTTTACAGAAGTGAAGACCAAAGGACCAAAAAAATGGAACACTGATGATGATAGCAAGGATAGACGCCTGGAGAGAAATAATGGCAGCGTGTCTAAAGTGAGAACTTGGAATAGACGCGAGGAGGAGAGTGATGCGGACTCTTCAGGTAAGTGGCAGCGTTTGTTTGGCAGATGATGATACCACCATCTATCGATACCGTCCATTCTGAAGCTAGCACTTCTAAAGGAACAAGGCAGAGGTGACCGTTGGGGCCTCTGATTAGATCGACGCATGGATGATTTTGGTCTAGCTGAATTCCTAGCGGTTTCAGAGAGTGCAGATTTGGTGGCTGAGAATGTTATCATTACAGTTATCCATATCCCTGAAACGCACAGCGTCATGATGTAATATGGTTTGGAGTGCGCGTCCGCCCACACGGGGATCCTTCATAACATTTAACAATTATTTTCAACTAAATTTCCAAATTCAATACCACAACACTAGACATGCAGCGTCCAAACACCAGCCTACGCGGCTGAAAATACTTCATTACGCTGCTCTGACAAACAGCAACAAACAACAATGGCCTCAGCAGCAGCGTCAGAAGTTCTCCTTCCCTTGCCGACCTTTCTGCAAAGGTCTGCGGAAAAAAAAAAGTCCTGGAAATGTTCTGGATCGCTTTCACGATATCTATTACCACGTCAGGCTCAATCTTCTCTGTCGCCCCCAAGGCAAACTCCTCATTCGCTTTGCAAACTCTTCATTGCTGTCAAAACTCAAATGGACATTCATGGATTAGACACCGTCCTCCAAAACCCCTATCAGAAACGAGTCACTCCTCAACAACCTAAAAATAGGCATAGCCACCCCAATCCACCTTACACAGTAACGTTGTCTTGGTGCTGCTTGGCCTGGCTCGTCACAGCGGCCCTGTAGCGCTCCGCCTCAGCAGTGGTTGTCCGTAGTTTTTCGGTGAGCGCGGCCAGCGAGGTGTCCTGTTCGGTGACCATCTGCTCCATCTCCAGCAGTCGCTCCAGGTGTTTGGAGGTGGGCACACTCAGCGTCGGGGCCTTCCCCGCATCCTGAGGAGAGGATGGTGACTCATGAAACAAGTTTACGCCACAAAAAAATAATGTTTACATTTTGTCTCGGCCTTTGTACGTACACTTCCTGTGTCTATAGTTGCCTGTGTAAAGTTATAGTAGTGGGCCGTAGTGAATTTGTCACACAAAATGCACAAAATCAGCTTATTACATCTCGATCTGTAAACAATTACACATTATCGACCCCTCTTCGCCTACTGTTTTGAAAAATGTACTTACGTTACTTTAAAAACAGATGAAATACAGACAAACACACATTCAAGTAACTTACCAATGTGGTCACATGTTCAAATGTGGATCACAGAACCTGCAGCACCATGAGATCGCTCCCCTCACGGTCATATGCTGCAGTTCCCCTCGTCCCCTCTCTCTCATCCCCCTTTCACACCAACGCTGCCAATAAAACAAAAAATAGAAAGAAAAAAAAAACCCACCACTACGCTGTGTTTGAATCTGTCCAAGGAGCTGTTGGAGTACACATCCAGCTTGTGGTAGAGACTCTTCATGTCCTCCTCATGTTTTCGGCTGGCTTCCTCATGCTCCTAAAAAAAGAACATTAAGGTGAAACCAGGGTGGGGAGCCAGCCAACATGGGGCAAAGTAGACATATTTATTTAAAGTTTTAGGAAAAAATGACTTTCATAATAACATAAAGTGATATATATATATAAATAATGGATAAAACATTTGTTTAGGAACCCTGTTGCCTCAGTAACTACTTCTCTGTGCCATGGAACAAGGCAAGGTTGTCCTGTTTCACCAATATTGTTTGCTTTAGCTATTGAACAGTTGGCACTTGGGTTGAAACAAGAACCTACTTTGTTTCAAAAATTCACGATCTGGTCATCTAGTATACCCAACCAGGCCATCAAGGTTTTATGAACTCGTCGGGACGAGGCGTTATGGCATGTTGATAATAGACCGGGTGCATTATAAAATTTACATTACAACTATAATTGCATTCCAAAGGCCCAGGGCTCACTGAGTTACATATATCACAATCTACTACTTTCAACTATTCTTTTCAAAACTTGCGTTTCTAATTCCAACTTAATCTAAACAGCTGAGTAGCAGGCATTTGCATGTGTGCGTGTGAGTTTGTGTGGAAAGGCAGTCCCCATGCGTATGCAGTGTCTGTGTGTGGGAGTGCGAGGAGGGGGAGAAATGAAAGGTGAAAATTGCAACACGGATGCAAGGCGCAATGGGCATTTACAGGCATTTTTATTTCTTTATTCCTTACTTTCTTAGTACTCTGTAGTATTTCATTTCGTGATTTCAAATTACATTCGGCACTGAGAATCAGTTATTTATAGGTTTCATAATCGTGGTTTCAATTAAGATCCAAATAATAGTGATCGTAGAGGTATGTGTGTAACGAGGAACACAGCCCCTAACATAATGCCTTTATTCGTCAATGGACAAGGCAGGAAAGAGCAGGAACACTGAATTCCCTGTGTCACCGCAGCCAGCGGTGGGGGTGTGTACATGACATCACAATGCAGTCACAAATGCAGACACAGCAGTTACACCAGTCCAAATATGGGCATGAATGTGCTGGTCATAGAATGTCGCAGAGTGTGTATAAATTGTCCCCAGAAATGTGAACTGCTACTTGATTATGATTTTTGTCCAGAATTGCGCAGCATTTATTCCAGTATGAATTGGGTGGTGATAACGTGCATCTCACCCGTCGAGCTTTGGCCAGCAGGTCCTGGTATTTGGTGACCACAGCCTCTTTCTGCTCCAGTCGGCCCTGCAGGCTGGAGATGGTGTGGTGGGCCACCCGCAGGGCGGCCGGCTGGCTGTTGTCCTGGCCCGCAGGCTGCGAGAGGTCCTGGTCTCCGGCCTCGGGCAGGCGCAATCTCAATTCGTTGATGACCTGGTCCCTGGATAGCACGCTCTGCTGGGCCAGCCGCAGAGCCTCCTCGCTCTCCTTCAACCTCTGAGAAGACCATGGGATGTCATGCTCTTTGAATTATAATGCTATATGTAAAAGGAAAACAATTCATATATCCATATTCCATTTATTAGAATGAATCTGCACTAACTTAAAGTATGCACATTGCTGACTGTTAAAAGGGATATCCCTGAAATGTGATGGAAGCATCAATGAAACCCAGGATTATTATATTATTAACTACCAACAAAAGATGTCTGTTTTCGAGGTCCATGGCCACCCCACTTGAAAAACCAACAGCACACGTACACATGCCCTGGTGAGTGGTCTTCTGAATGCACATTTATAAGTTAAAATGGTCTTGATTTGGTCCGCGGACCCCCTGGGTCAAACGTCCCATTGACTTTAACGCATCAGAGGGACGCAATAAAATCCAACAGGCGACAAATTTCCGACCACACACACACCCCACCAGCCTACCCTGTGAATGTTCCCAAAACATGAAAAATCTATGAAACATATATTTCAATCTATTGGTGGGGGTTGTGGAATAATTTAATGAGAAATGGCGTTTTAGGACAGTTAAGGTAGCCACATGTTCCAATTTAATGAGAAATGGCGTTTTAGGACAGTTAAGGTAGCCACCTGTTCCAATTTAATGAGAAATGGCGTTTTAGGACAGTTAAGGTAGCCACCTGTTCCAATTTAATGAGAAATGGCGTTTTAGGACAGTTAAGGTAGCCACCTGTTCCAATTTAATGAGAAATGGCGTTTTAGGACAGTTAAGGTAGCCACCTGTTCCAATTTAATGAGAAATGGCGTTTTAGGACAGTTAAGGTAGCCACCTGTTCCAGAGTTGTATGGGGAACGGAGCGGTTGACTTCTAATTTAATTTAATGAGAAATGGCGTTTTAGGACAGTTAAGGTAGCCACCTGTTCCAGAGTTGTATGGGGAACTAAGCGGTTGACTTCTAATTTAATTTAATGAGAAATGGCGTTTTAGGACAGTTAAGGTAGCCACCTGTTCCAGAGTTGTGTGGGGAACTAAGCGGTTGACTTCTAATTTAATTTAATGAGAAATGGCGTTTTAGGACAGTTAAGGTAGCCACCTGTTCCAGAGTTGTGTGGGGAACTAAGCGGTTGACTTCTAATTTAATTTAATGAGAAATGGCGTTTTAGGACAGTTAAGGTAGCCACCTGTTCCAGAGTTGTGTGGGGAAGTAAGCGGTTGACTTCTTCTAATTTCCTGACAGCAAACTCCAGCTGCTCACTCATTGGCCAGCTGGGGTCTGGAAGCCAGAACCGTTGGTCAGCCTGTAGAATGGATACGGAGAAACACACACACGCGCGCGTGCACACACAGACACGCACACAGACACACATGCACGCACACAGAGACACACAGACACACAACACATGTCCACACAAACGTGCACACCAGTGAACGTGCACACATACATAAACACACAAGGTTATCAATATTCCAAACAACACAGTATCAGGAAATCATTCTTGACTATGCAAATCCCTAAACACTTACAAATCCCTCCATGTATTGGTTATCGGTTCATTTTTTGGTTTTTGTAAGCCATCTTTGGTTCATTGAAAGGCACTATATAAATACAAGTGATTATGATGATCATTATTATTATTATTATCTTCGCAATCCAGTGTTGTTCTATCTAGGGTCAACATATCTACAATTGAAAAAGAAAAGTGTAGGGGTCCGCATTGGCCGAGTGGGTATGGACACCGTACCTAACGCAACCCCATTTATGTTAGTGGCGTCCGCAGCGTCGCGAGTTCGACTACACTCGTCGACTCCGCTCGTCGACTTGTCTGCAATGTCTAGCCCCGACCTCTTCAACCCAGTTTCCTACTAATCCTATCCAATAAAGATGGAAAAACGGCGCTGACGCCGGAAGAAATAACTTGAGAAAACTAAAAATAAAAATAACTTAGTAATCTGTGCAACCCGTTTCATTTACTCATCTTTGCCGGACCTACGAGTGCAGCCATTCCATTGGTCCAAAAGAACCACATTGGTGAGTGACTTGGTATTAAACTATTTCATCATTATACAAAACGGTAAGCAATGGATACTGGGTAATTCGTCACATTTTGAAACTGCACTTGGTGTGGAAAATTCATCCACTGTGGTCCACTACAATGACTTTACACAGGCAGCTATACAGACACCGGAAGTATAAAAACGGGCGAGGAGTCTGAGGAGGAGGTGGGTCAATCCAGGGCAGTCTATGTACCTTACAAGGACTGTCCTTGTCTGGATTATGTACAGGACAGTCTGCATTCATACCCATCTCGTCACAGGAGTTGATAGAATGACAAGGACTATAGGACATGACTCTAGATGGGTTTACGTGCGGAACACTGGGGGGAGTCATTTTGTCCACCGTTCTTAAGGTCACTCCCGGTGCCTTGTTGTTGCCTATGTCAACTCTGGTACTGGACCGAGGTTCGAGCACACAAAACACACGCTAGTTCAAAATCCAACCACTAGGTGTCGGTCTGTGACCAGTTACACATCATACCACTCGCTCCGTTCATAATTTTGCAGAAATATTGATGAAATACAGTCCCGCAAACTCGTCTATATGAAATGTATATATATACTACCTGGGTGTGGCAGATACAGGTCTATATGAAATGTATTTATATACTACCTTGGTCTGTTGAGTCCCAGCAGGCCGTGTCTGGGGCTGTGGAGATTCCAAGGCCTCCAGACGCTGCTCCAAATCCAACTCCCGCTGTTCCCACATCACCTGACGCTCTTCCCATTGCTAGAAAACACCATTTTCATGCCATGTCAGCCAGCTTCTAAGAACACTACTAGGAAGTAGATATAAAACACTTTCTAGTCAGTGTTGATGTACTGGGGCACTATGAACAGGCTTCTAAGAACACTACTAGGAAGTAGATATAAAACACTTTCTAGTCAGTGTTGATGTACTGGGGCACTCTGAAAATCTAAACACAAAGGTCTTAGTACCTGGATGTTGAAACTGAACTGTTATGGCATAAGTTGAGGGTAGGAGCTAAGTCACTATTCAGGACACAACCTAACAGCCATGTATTGCCATCTTCATTCAAAATAAAGATGCAAATTTGGTCTTCAACTTGAATTGGTTCTATTTATGCTTCATTTTTAAGTCAATAAAACTGAATTGGATAAAATAGTGATTACAACCCAAAGAGCATTCAACAACTGTCTCACCGTCAGTGTTGCCACAGTTACTTACAAATAAGTGGGGTCCGCGTTGGCCGAGTGGTTATGGACACCGCACCTAACGCGTAAAGGTGTTACAGTAACGCTGCCTGCTAAACTGGAGTAAAGGTGTTACAGTAACGCTGCCTGCTAAACTGGAGTAAAGGTGTTACAGTAACGCTGCCTGCTAAACTGGAGTAAAGGTGTTACAGTAACGCTGCCTGCTAAACTGGAGTAAAGGTGTTACAGTAACGCTGCCTGCTAAACTGGAGTAAAGGTGTTACAGTAACGCTGCCTGCTAAACTGGAGTAAAGGTGTTACAGTAACGCTGCCTGCTAAACTGGAGTAAAGGTGTTACAGTAATGCTGCCTGCTAAACTGGAGTAAAAGGTGTTACAGTAACGCTGCCTGCTACTACAACTTGAATTGGTTTTATTTATGCTTCATTTTTAAGTCAATAAAACTGAATTGGATAAAATAGTGATTACAACCCAAAGAGCATTCAACAACTGTCTCACCGTCTACAGTAACGCTGCCTGCTAAACTGGAGTAAAGGTGTTACAGTAACGCTGCCTGCTAAACTGGAGTAAAAGGTGTTACAGTAACGCGTTATTGATATCACTGCTCACCGTACGCTCGGAGACCAGGTCCTCTTCCAAGGCCTGGATGGACTTCTCCTGGCCCT
>OMKY01213819.1:0-13567 GCA_900302395.1 Bregmaceros cantori | reverse complement strand
GCACTCCACCCCAGTCCCCTCCCTCTTTTTAAGACGTAGCGGTGAGGGCCTTTTTTTTCCTCGCAAGCTTAAGGGCCAATTCCACACAGTATATTCCATTCACTTCATTTTCCAACAGTGTTCTGCCAACGGGTGACACTATAAATACTGTTTAGTTGCCCGATGGCAAATACTCCAGCACGTATTTGTGTATGTGTATATCCTAATTGCGCATGCACACGTGTGGGTGTAATAAATAAATAAATAAATAAACAAATACATTCACACAGGCACACACACGTATACATACACACACACACACACACACACACACACACACATATGACAGCTCAAAATAATTTTAAAACTTCTTCCAACTGCCTGGATATCATCACATCCACGTTGCCAGAGGATGTGCCACTAGCTTGGCATGCTAATATCAAGTTGGCTACAACGTGCAATGCGCTCCTCACAAAGGAATTGTTCAAACTCAGGTGTTTTGGTGAACACAACATAAAGAGTGGTGGTGACCAAAGATATGTGTGGCAGCGCCGCTGGTTCTAATCCCCTCTCCGGCTTTTCTGTTTCCCAGCTAATCCTATCGATAATGAAAAATTGCGCTTGTGCCCAAAAAAATAACTTGCAACAAAAAACAATGTGTCGGTCCCGTAACTAAATTAGATGCAATATTTCAATTAAACACCATAGAGAGAGAGAATGGGTGAATAAAATGTAAAACGATATGAAACGCAAAGCATTCAGGTCTTTTCACACCAGAAGGACATTGTTGCTATGGCGATAGGGGCAAATAAAATGTGCCCTCGCCCCCCCCGCTCAGGCACACACACAGACCCCACCCCCCTAGGAGCGTACGTGCCGACCTTCTAGTAAACTTCCTGCGCTGCCGTCCGTACATGGTGCAGATCGACAGATACGTGAGGCATCAAACCAGTTGCGGATAATTGTCGCTTGAGCTCCCTCTCCCCACCTCTCCTCCCTCCGCTGACGATACCATCAGACCCCAGTTGCTTACAGTATTACTGGGCGTGGGTTCACACAGGAAACGTCGCTCCCTGTGTCTCTGTGGACAACACAAGCAAAAACAGGATGGACATCTGAAACAAGAAGGGAGAGAGCTGGGAGAGTAAGCCATTTAGGGAGAGGGAGAGAGAGGGGGAAAAGAGGGAGAGAGACTGAGACAGAGTTGGAAGGAGAGGGAGTTTGAGACAGAGTTTGTGAGAGAGAGTTTGTAACTGTGAGAGCGAGAGAGAGAGAGTTGAAGAGATCGATTTGGAGGGAGAATTTGGGAGAGAACGTTGGGAAGAGAGACAGTTGGGAGAGTTGGAGAGAGAGAGGGTGGGAGAGAGAGTTTAGGAAAGAGAGAAGGGGAAGAGAGAGAGTTAACTCTCTTTCTCCTTTAGGCGTGAGAGAGAGAGAGAGAGGGCAAAGGAACGAGTTAAAGAAAGGGAGAGAGAGAGCAAAGGAACGAGTTAAAGAAAGTGAGAGAGAGTTAAAATGAGAGAGAGAGTGTGAGGCAAAGAGAGTTTGGGAAAGAGAGAGAGGGAGAGACAGTTGGGGACAGCTTGAGAGAGAGTTAAGAAGAGTGAGATAGTTTAGGAAAAAGAGAGAGTTGGAGGGAGAGAGAGTTGGAGGGAGAGAGAGTTGGGGAGAGCGAGTTGGAACAGGATAGTTAGAGAGGCACAGAGAGCTGGGAGAGTAAGCCATTTAGGGAGAGGGAGAGAGAGGGGGAAAAGAGGGAGAGAGACTGAGACAGAGTTGGAAGGAGAGGGAGTTTGAGACAGAGTTTGTGAGAGAGAGTTTGTAACTGTGAGAGCGAGAGAGAGAGTTGAAGAGATCGATTTGGAGGGAGAATTTTGGAGAGAACGTTGGGAAGAGAGACAGTTGGGAGAGTTGGAGAGAGAGAGGGTGGGAGAGAGAGTTTAGGAAAGAGAGAAGGTGAAGAGAGAGAGTTAACTCTCTTTCTCCTTTAGGCGTGTGTGAGAGAGAGAGAGAGAGAGAGAGAGAGAGCGAGCAAAGGAACGAGTTAAAGAAAGGGAGAGAGAGAGCAAAGGAACGAGTTAAAGAAAGGGAGAGAGAGTTAAAATGAGAGAGAGAGTGTGAGGCAAAGAGAGTTTGGGAAAGAGAGAGAGGGCGGAGAGAGAGGGAGAGACAGTTGGGGACAGCTTGAGAGAGAGTTAAGAAGAGTGAGATAGTTTAGGAAAAAGAGAGAGTTGGAGGGAGAGAGAGTTGGGGAGAGCGAGTTGGAACAGGATAGTTAGAGAGGCACAGAGAGTCTGGGGGAGAGTTAAAAAGAGAGAGGGGTTCTGAGAGTTATGAAGAGTTAGATTGAGGGTGGGGGTGGGAATGCTTCTTGCCTAGTGACTGGTCAGTGTGGTATTAATGCAGCTTAGTCTGCTGTATCTCATTTCGCAGGGTTTGTTCCTGTCAATACATAACTATGCGCCGCAGCTGAAGCGCACACTTTCATGGTCGTTGAATGATGCAACGCGATGCAAAGGTATTTGGTTACCGAGGGTTTGGGGGAGGTGTCGCAGCCTATTGTCCATTTTCTGTGCCCCCCCTCCCTTTCATGTTGGCTAATAATTAAGTAGAGAGTTAAGAAGTCGCTTGAACTTCTGCGTCCAGTTTTTTTCTTCTTCCCCCCTCTCTCTGTCCCGCTCTCAATAGTCGCCGCGTGCCTTCTGCCCCGCACCGGCTGTCCCGTTGACTCACCTTTCCGTCAATAAAAAACTGAGTCACCGATCCACAGCTTTGCAGCACTGGGGGAGTATTTAGAAGAAAAATAAACAGACTCAACAGGAGTTTATTCGTTTTTTCTTAGTCCCCAAAGTCTTCATCCATCTGAACTTCCTTCCTGTAAAAACAGTTAAACTGGGGGTCCGCGTTGGCCGAGTGGTTATGGACACCGCACCTAACGCGACCCCATTCTTGTTAGTGGCGCTGTGTCTACCGCAGCGTCCGCAGTGTCGCGAGTTCGACTACGCTCGTCGACTTGTCTGCAATGTCTACCCAGTTTCCGACTAATCCTATCCAATAAAGATGGAAAAACTGTGCTGACGCTGGGAAAAAAAACAAAAACATTCAAACTTCATTTAATTGGCAAACATCCCTAATGCAAACTTCCAGAAAATATTACAACATATTTAAAGCTTCATTTATCAATGTTTTAGTAAACATCCCCATCCCAGTGAGCGTGCTTCCTCTAACAACGGTCAAGCTTCATTTTATTGGGAACAATCCTCATTGAAACGCCCAGAAAATATTGTCACTCTCGTCATCTTCGCTTCCACACGCTCACCAACGTGCTAATATCCTGCACTCTCTCACTTGACCCCTGGGTTTTACACATATACAGTAGGGCTACTACTAACGATTATTTGAATAGTCAGTTTATTGCCGATCGTTGCAACGATTAGATGACTAATCTGTTGGATATTTCTCCTTTAAAAAAATGCCCAAAGTATTAACACACGTCCCCAAGCAACAACTATACCGAGAATAATTTCGTCAACTTCAAATATTGTCATATAATTATTTTTAACCAATACATTTACAACAATTACATTACTTACTGTGACACAAACGCATTACAATTTATGCCATTTTTTAAATAAATTGCCCATTTTAATTTTCATATTTTCGGAAATTATTAATTCATATCAAATGTGTGTGGCCAGCCTTCGGCAGAAAACTCAAGTCTCGACAATATCAATGATGAATTAATTGGCAATTACCGATTTACTAAATTAATTCACGATTTAATTGTATTATCAATTAGTCAACGATTAGTCAGTTAATCTTTGCAGCCCTAATATACACGTACACAATCTCTCGCCTAGGCCAGTGCACCAATGGGTACAAATGCTCCTCTCAATACCGACTTGTACGTTATGGCGTTTATCGTTCTTCTGCACCTCGTGGGTGGCATCTGTCGCTCTCTGTCGTCTTTTCTTTCATTTTCACTCGCCCTCCCCCAATAACACGCACACCTCCATCCCGTCTTGGTCCTTTAGGCAGCCATTGTTGTTTTTATATAGCACATCAAAACACAAAGTTTCAAGTCACCGTGTGCAGGCTTTTGTTCTGGTCAATCCGTCTCGGTGACGCATGCAGTGCGGCGTTAAAATAATATTCTCCACACGTCCTTTTGTATGATGGAGAGGGGCCTTCGGTGTGTGTCAGGAAGGCTCCCCTACGTTAAACTTCCTCAGTTTTTGAATTTCCGGGATGTTGTTCAATACCAAAAAGGGGTTTCTGGAAATGGAAATCAATCACAGCTTCCAGGATCAAAGCGACGAGAAGAGCTGCTCGGCAGACAAAACAAAATGAGAGATTTAACACGTCTGAAAATTACACACGAGGTTAGTCAGTGCTCACTGCAATATTACAATTACTGGTTCAGTTACCATTGCTGGAACCCAACTTTGACTATTACTATTATTATTATTACTATTATTATTATTTCTATTATTATTATTATTACTATAATTATTGTTATTATTATCATTATTATTATTATTATTATTATTATTATTATTGTTTTTGGTTCTACTAGGTGTTTAGGTATTCATTAGCAGATCAACTTGAATGAGAGAGCTGCACTAATTAGAATCAGCCGGTATTGTGTCTGTTTGCAGTTCACAGGTAGATCCAAAAATGTATTGGAACTGAATTCACCATCCATGATTATAGCATTTGAAAATAAATATTATTATTATACACAAGAGTATGAAGAAGAGATAAGTCGGTCAACCTGCCCACAAGGATAGCAATTGTGCTGAACACACACACACACGCACAATGAAATCATAATCTCCTACTACTGTCGAGAGCCTCTGCTTATGTTAATATTTATTTAGCGTGTTAGTGCACCGTGGGCTGGCTAACATTCACACAGACATCCCCGTGCATGCATCCTGCTCAGGACGCAGCCAATGACCAGCGGAACCCTTTGATGTGCCTGTAAAAAAAAATGGCATATTCTTCTGAAATTAATATTGCAGTATACGCCCACACACAACATTCTAGCGTCATATAAAGGAGGAATATTATTAGCAATGGCAATGTTAATTAAATCCCCATTATTTACCAAATTTTAGATAAGTCTCATGCATCATTGTGAATTGACTTGAACTGAACTGGTGATGCCCAAACAGTGGCTGTGTCCGAAATCGCACCCTATCCCCCATATAGTGCCCTATATGGGGCGCACGCCATTTTGTAGGGGTGTCCGAATTCTCCATGTACCCTATATAGTGCACTGAAAGTATCCCACAATGCACCGCAAAAAGGAGTGAGCATCGGCTGTACCCTAGACGAAGCAATATAACCCATGATGCATTGCGAGACGATTTAAAAAGTATGTAAACTAAAAAAAAAATGGTGCGGCGGGAGTAAATAGTGACCACCGACCACGGGAAATGGGTATAAATGTACTTTTGACTTTTTCTGACCATTGTTTATTTTTATAATTATAATTATATTATTTCAATAATTATATTATTCATTTTGACGGCGCCAACTTTAGTGTCCGAAATCTCGGCCGTTGCCGTTGAGTGCACTATACGTGAGTGCACTATATAGGGGGTAGGGAGTAGGGGATAGGGAGCGATTTCGAACACAGCCAATGTCTTGTCCAGCATTTGTCTGTATATCTGGCTGCTTGGCCTGACACTCAAAGGTGCAGCAGATTGACGCCCGTCATCGCGACCTGAACTACGAATGAGCAGTTCTGCAAGGACCGATTTTGAAAGTGTGCTTTAGCTTTGATCTTGACTTCCCCATAGATGTGTGTGCACGTTTGTGTGTGTATATGTGTGTGCGTGCACTAGTGAGCGACTGAGTCATGCATTGTTGAGTTGTCAGTGTAGCTTGGCTGTTCCACACACGGTTTACTTTGCCTCAGCCGAGCAGATGGTGAATTGTTCAAGGGACAGTCGCTGGCGGTATAGAGGCTGTGAATGGGAAGTATCAGATTAAAAGGTTTTTAATATTTGTAAAGTTTTTTTTCTCCTGAATATTATAGCTGCAGCCTGCAGCTAACGATTATTTTGGATTATTCTCTAGCAGTACGTGGCTAGCAGCACTTAGCTAGCAGTCTGTGGCTAGCAGTGAACGGCTGGTAGTGTGTAGCTAGCAGTATGTGGCTAACGGCACGTTGCTAAGAGCATATGGCTAGCAGCACGTGGCTAGCATCACATGGTTTGCAGTCTGCGGATAGCAGCGTGTAGCTAGCAGTCCGTGGCTAGCGGTGTGCGGCTAGTAGTCTGTAGCTAGCGGTACACGGATATCGGCGCGTTGCTAACTGCATGTGGCTAGCAGTGTGTGGCTAGCATTAGTAGTAGTCTATGGCTAGGGGTACGCGGCTAACGGTGCATTGCTAACAGCATATGGCTAGCAGTATATGGCTACCAGTCTGTGGCTAGCAGTGCGTGGCTTGCAGTACGCAGTCAGTAGTCTGCCGCTAGTAGTCTGTGGCTAGCGGTACGCGACTATCGGTGCGTTGCTAACCGCATATGGCTAGCAGTACATGGCTAGCAGTCTGCGGCTAGCAGTGTGTGGCCGGCAGTACACCGTTAGCAGTCCGCGGCTGTAGCTAGCGGTACGCGGCTAATGGCGCGTTGCTAACAGCATATATCTAGCGCCACGTGGCTAGCAGTCTGCGGCTAGAGGTACGTGCCTAGCAGTCCGTGGCTAGCCGCCACAGTATCCAGGGTGTGGATGTTTCAGCACCAAGCAGATTGTGATATAGCAGAAGATGATAATTAGCAGTTCCCTGTTTTGATTTGCCAGTGACTTGGTTTGCTAATGTTTCCAGTCCACTATCATCGTCTTGTCCTGTTGGTGCCTGACATTTCCTGTGCAGACCCCGCCTCACACATTCCTAATGGCCTGACTTCTATGGTTGACTTTCATGGTTCTCACTCGGCTACTTTGCTGCTATTGATGCCATTGGATTGGACCGCAGCTAACGAATATATATACATAGATATTAATATTACAATTAGGGCTGCAACTAACGATTATTTCAATAGTCGATTAGTTTATTTAAACGATTAGTCGACTAATCGGTTGGATAATTTTCCCCTTGAAAAAACATACCGCAAATTCTGACAGCGAACAACAATTAACAGAAATTGTTTACTTGAAAGTACTCTCTTGTCAAATTTGGTTCTTCTTAATCAAGAAATGTACAAAGATTAAGTTACTTCAACTGACACAAAGTCATTACATGTATATACCATAACGTTTTCATGGTTTTCTACATATTCATGCCTTTTTTTTTAATCAATAATGTCCATTTAAGCTTTCATATTTTCGGAAATGATGAATTAATATCAAAATTGTGTGGATAAATAGGGGAAACAGCCGACAATAACAATCTTTGCCGATTATTGATTATTAGATTAGTTGTCGATTAATTTTATTAGCGGTTAATTGACTAATCGTTGCACCCCTAATTACAATTAACCAACCAGCCATTGGTCCTTTTTAAAATCAGAACAATTATGAACCCGAAACGTTATTCATATTGAAATATTTTGATCTCTCTTCTGCTCCAAATATTGTTGAATATCATCATCATTTTGTTTAATAAACATAGGTGGTATAGATGGAATTCCGTTGTTAACAGAAGCAGCAGCAACACTACTATCCAAAAAGAGTTAAAGTTGAGGTGACATCAAAAATCATAGTATAGATAGTTTTGAAACTGTATTCTGGGCGTTTTGCGGTTGCTTTACAATATTCGTCTTAGTTTGTCTTGTACAATAAATAATACAGTGCAGAAATAGTACAGTAAGGTATTAGCATGGAACTGGGTTAAACTATTTCAACTAATGGGCTAAAGTAACTTGATAATATTGCATGGGCCGATTTTATATGCCATACAATGTGCAAATGGTACACGTGCATGTATGTACGTGCACATTATTGTGTTTGTGTCTTCATGACACAACAAAGCGCAGAGAAATCAGCAGACAGCGTTCCCGGTGAAAATACACCCCCCATAGAAAATGTGGCGCCGATACAACCTTCAAACATTTAATATACGCGGTGGACTCGCGCGACGAGATATCCGCCGCAGAAATCCTCCGTGGACGCTGAAAAAAATAGAATTTTGGCAGAGCACGTAGGGTAGAGCCAGCAGTGGGCCTGCCCTCCACCGCACAGAGCAAGTCCCGACGCGTCCTCGCAAGGCGCGGCTGAGGAGAGGTCCACTCCTGGTTCGCTGTTATCCCACGCGATCCGAGCCTCCGAGGTCCAATAATCCTGTTCGGTAGGCGATCGAATGGGTCCAGCAAGTTCTGCGTTATTGTAAAGGAGGGCTCTTTACTTTAATCGAGGCGAGACAATTAAAGTGTTTTTTTGTTTTTCCTTAGTCATGATTGATTTAATTATTGTTTAATTTCTACAATCAACAATCTATATTGGTATAGATTTCACTTAGGAGTGTCAATGATTAATTAATACCTGATTAATTCATCGATTAATATTTAATCAAGTCATTTTCTTACTAAACAATGAATCGAAAAAGCATCTATTCTCCTGTTGTGGGACATCACAGACCCTACAACCTTTGCGCTCAGTTTAATGCACCCCCAATTGAATGTACGAACAAACATATCCGCCCCAAATGTCAAAAGCGGGTTTTGGACATACGGGTTTTCAAAACAAAGAATGGACATGACGAGGACAGCATGGTGCAAAAAGCTGCCGAGAGTGGACAGCAACTTCACTTCATGGGCCTACCACCGCAGCATTTCCACCATACTGTGGTAGAAATATATAACTTTATAATACTTTTATAATAATTCAAAAATGACTGAGATAATGCCATAAACTGTGATCATTTTGGTCACACTCAAGCCTGGAATTTCATACAATCCTGCCCATCGCTGGACCAAGTGTTCACGTGAGTGATCCAGGAGCTCCTGGCGACTCCGTCTCCTGGGATGGAGAAGCAGGAGCTGCTGCCCGTCGTCGGGAGAAGCAGACGTGCTCTGGTCTAGCTCAGAGCCGTCGGTCGCCAACAGTCAAACAATCTCTCACAAAACGTGACGCGCCCGGGCTGCTGCAAAGTGAAGCGTTGTAGAGGAGGAGAAAAGAAGAAGAAAAAAAAAGACCAGGAAGTTTGAGCGGCTCTTTTGTTTAGCATTTCTCCGGGGGTCACTGGCATGGCGGTCGCTCGCACCAAACATGTGTTTCATCGCAGCTCAACAATGGCCGACTTGTTGCGACCCCGAGAGAAGGGAGGAGCGTGTGAATGAAGCTTGTTGCCTCTCACTCAATGTTGTGAACACACGGCTATTGGCACATTACTCTGTGTCTCTTTTACTTTGGACAGCACTCTTTCATTAATAATAATCATATTTGTCATATATCGGCCAATGTTGCCGCTGTGCAAAAAAGGTGCAATGGGATATTCTAGTGTTGTATGTAGGATATTAGTCTTATGCTTGCCCAACGAGTCACGGTTTGCCAAATACACATTGGATCATTTCAAATCATCAAAAGTCACCTTACCAGGTTCTCAAATGATCAGACGGTGTGGATGTATTCATCCGGGTTTATTCAGGATACTTTAGGGCAATTCAGCAATCGGCACAGGCTATTCGAGTCGGACACCATTCATCCCTCATCCCTCCATGGCATCCAGCGTCAGAGAGCCTCACTCACTTCCCTTACTACTGCTACTTCCAACGTCTTTAGGCCCAACCTATTTTGGTGTTGGCCAATTATATCCGCGTTGTACGCTACATGCATGCAATACAATACCAGCTGGCCGTCTGAACTCCGCACCGCAGACAATGAGGTCAATGAGCTTATTCTCGGTACTATTTACCAGTTCAAATATTTGTTCAACCTATGTTAACATTTAATTAAATATCTTGAAAATAAGTTTACTGTCACTACAACGCAAAGCCATTTGATAATCGTATGTTAAATATGGTTATAAGGCCAAACAATTAAATTTGGGCAGTCACTAGTTTGCATAAAACCAGTCAAGGTGACTTGTGTGATGAGACAACAAAATCATCAGAAATAAACACTCTGGTGGTTCATTTCTGTCCATATATCTTTCTGCTCGTTTGTTCAGTTATAAATATTAGCCTTCTGAGGCGCACCCAAGTGTATGGCTGTTTTGTATCCTACTGCTTGTACAAATATGAATTCTTGCCATCAAAGTCCACTTAGCACTACCGCCGCCGCGCGTGTTGACGGTCACGCTAGGCTGTGTTTTCCTTTTTTTTCCCCTAATCCTCGTGTTTACAGATAAGGCTGTAAACCTTCGCCACTTTACAAGCCAGAGGCCTCTTCAGAGATGGGCCACAGATGAAGCGGTGGTGGTTTAATACGGACTCGGCGTGTGTGTGTGTGTGTGTGTGTGTGTGTGTGTGTGTGTGTGGAGCGCGCACATTCCTCCCTCTCTCTGTTTGTTTTCATCCTTCTATTAGTCATGTCCGTTTGCACACACCAAGTTCTCTGTTCTCTCTCTTTCTTTCTTTCTTTCTTTTTTTTCTTTCTTTCCTTCTCCTATCTTCCGATCTCTCGGTTCGTCTTCGCTTATCGTTTCTTGTCCAGCATTTGAGTTCGTTGACCAGGCCCGGTCGGTGGGAGCAGCGATCTCTAGGGGTCGTCCGCTCTGACCGCACATCATCCTACCAGCTACACACAGACGCACACAGTTCTCTCTCTCTCTCTCTCGCTCTCTCGCTCTCTCGCTCTCTCTCTCTCGCTCTCTCGCTCTCTCTCTCTCTCTCTCTCTCTCTCTCTCTCTCGCTCTCTCTTTTGAATCGTTTACTCGATGAATCGTGATTTAGGGGTGCAACGATTAGTCGATTTTAATCGGTGACTAACTTTTTAACTAAGTTGATAATCGACTATCGCAAAGGAATATTTTTTTGCAGTTGTATTATAATGCATTTGAACCAAATGTGACTGGTGAAGAATATCTTCCTTGTGATCCACAGTAGGTCCATAATATCCATAATGCGTCCATAAGGGTTACAGTATGAAAGCCCATACTGAAATAACATCATCACCACTCTAATTTCTTGAGTTGATGCCTGGTTGAGATTTTTTTTTTTGGTCATGCAGGTTAAATGCACAGCCTTGCACAGTACTGCACCACATTACCTAGAAGTAAAAAAAAGGTAGTTATTAATCCACCATTAAAATGAATGATAATCGAATAATGCATTAACCACATTTGGACATCCTAAAACTTGCATATCTTTCTAGGGAAAAAAATGCATGTCTAAACAAATGCTTATTAATTATTCCGTCTTTTATTCTAATGTCTATGTATAATTTCTCCTTATCTCATCAAAAACATGTTTTATTCATACATATTGTGCATGTGTTCACACGCACATGCAGTACTGTGAGATCGCTTGTCCCCGCTCTCTCACCCGTGCTTGTGGCAAAAGAAAAACAAGTTTTATCCGTTTACTTGGTTAATTAATGGGAATTTAGCGTATATGCATGATTGCTAAAATAGTCGATAGCTGTGGCTCTAGCGTTGATAGTCCTGCTGTTTTTTCTTCTCGCAAAAAGGATTTCGGAGCAGACAACCCACAGTGCGATGAGGGCTAAGATCTGTCGTCGGCTGCAACCGTAACCTCCAACCGGCTCCACACAACCTGTTTTCCCTCTCTCTTTTCTCCCTCGCTCGCTCTCTGGTCTGTGCGTGCATCTTCTTCCTCTCCCCCTGCTGTTTGTATTGTTCCGCACGAGGGATCTGAGCGCCGCTTGATGAGCGTTGTCGGCGAGGGCCGCGGTCTGTCGTCAGCCCCGGCCGCAGCTCCCACCCTTCCTTTCATGAAGTTGGCGTTGAAGGCATTCTTGTCATTGTCCGGCGTGCATGAAGGCACGGAGGCGCGTGACTCAACACCAGCCCCCATCGTGCTCTGAGAGGATGACCTCTGCAATCCTGTTAGAAAGTGAAAACCAGGGGGCGCGGTGGCAGAGTGGTTATGGACCCAGACCATAGGTCGAGCAGTGCCGCAGTTTCTAATCCCGGCCTAAAGATTGAAAAACGGAGCTTGCTCCCCCCCACCCCTCCCAAGAATAAGAAAGTGGCTCAGTGGGGCGGGTAAGGGCGCTGCTCCAAGCCAGCCCCTTCGATAGTCTTGTTGCTATGGCTTAGATCACAGCACACAGAGCGCTGTGAGATTGCTTCCCCTCGCGGTCATATTCTGCACGTCCGCACGCCCCCGCTCTCTCTCATCCCCCTATCACACTAGATGTCAATAAAACGAGAAAGTGGTGCTTGCACCGGAAAAACCAACTTGTATGCTGGGCATACTGGGTTTTTTTTCCCGATGGGCCAGTGCCACTATAGAGTAGGGCTGCAACGATTAATCGACTAATTGCTGACTAATCGATTATAAAATTTATCAGCAACTAATTTAATAATCGATAATTGCCAAGGACGTGAATCTTTGTTATTGTCAGCAGTTTTGTGTTGAAACTGCCCTCTATTGGTCAATTAGATATTAATAGTTTCTGAAAAAAAAAATTAAACTAATATAATTGATGAAAAAACATGAATATGACAAACCATCAAAGTGTCAGAGAAATAACTCAATTGTTGGTACATTTGCTGCTTATGAAGGACCTAAATTGTTGCTTGATGTGACTATTTTTGGATTCTTTTCTGAAAAAAAAAAAAATCTAATCGACTAATCGCTTTAATAATCGGCAACTAATGCCACTGCAGCCTAGTTGTTATAAGTGGGTTACGGTGGTACATTGAGAAGACATGAGTAATCATCGTCGGCTGCTAATTATTTATTAGTGGGGCTGACCTTAAATGTGTCTATGTATGCACGTCCCTTGAAGTGTGTTGATACCTTTAATAAACTTGCCATTGAGCGTCCTGATGCGATCCTCTGATTGGTGGTGGGGCATAGTTTTTCAAAAACATCAGAACTTGTTAGTTTTGGTCAATCAGGATCGGGAAGCCTAGAGTTAATCCTCTTCCCCTCTTACTTGTGTTTTAATTTTATTTTATACTTGTCACAGAATGTATTTGTATACATACAGACAATGCCTGGTGCCTGTTATTTACTTTGAGTATCAAGTGACAATAGTGCCTCTCACTGGGTAGTTTAGAACTCTGGGTACTAGATTTTTCAGTTGGGGCTCTGTATCGGTACTCTGTGTTGGCTGATCTTTGAAATCAGAGACTCGGAAAGAGGCGATTCATACATCTCGACTTGCCATACATGCTAGCACTGCCAACATAAAGGCATCAAAAATAGAAGAACAAACATTAATCGTCACCATCAGTAAAAATTGGGACTGGGTTAAAGTTGTTTGTACTGCATCTTGCAACCATCGCAGACCAGGTGATCATTAACCAAGTTGATTTCCAATTAAAAATAGTATTTCCCAGGTCAAGCAGTGCCACAGGTTCAAATCCCCTGTCCGGCTTTTCTGCAATGCCCGCCCCCTCCCACCCCCCCGGCTCTTCATCCCAGTTTCCGATTTAATCCTGTCACTATCTCTCTCAATAAAGAATGAAAAACGGTGCTTGCACCCAAAAAATAACTTCTCAATG
>OMKY01213814.1:0-23359 GCA_900302395.1 Bregmaceros cantori | reverse complement strand
CACACATACTCTCTCTTTCTCTCTCTCCCCCTCACACTCTCCCTCTTTCTCACACTCTCTATCTCTCACACATCTACACACACATATACTCTTTCTCTCTCCCCTCTCTCTCTCACTCTCTCTCTCCCCTCTCACACTCTCCCTCTTTCTCGCACTCTGCATCTCTCAACAACTACAAACACATGTACTCTCTCTGCCTCCCCCCTCTCTCTCTGTCTGTCTCTCTCTCTCTCTCTCTCCCTCTTTCTTGGACTCTCTATCTTTCACACATCTACACACACACACATACTCTCTCTCTCTATCTCTCTCTCTCTCTCTCTCTCTCCATCTCTCTCTCACACACACTGAGTCAGTTCCTCCTTCCCCTCCCTTTTTTTTCCATTCGTCACCATTACAAGTATGGATCCCTGAAACACTAGGGATGTAACGGGTTTGCGCGTGCCGCGTCCATCGCACCCACAGCCACTGTGTAAGGTATTTTGCGTCAATGCGATCACTTTTGAATGGATAGATGGATTTGTCAAAGGTTTGGTGTGTTAATTAGTTCTAGGATAGCTTCATAAACGATGTATGTATGTAACTATGTATGTTTGGTCCATAACTCTTCTGACCGGGTGGATGGATTATGGGGTTGTACCTTTAGTCCTCGTTTCATTTTGCCTATGCGTAGGCCCTTCGCTATATTTTGGCTTTGTTGGTTTTCTTCAAATTCATATTTTATATCCATAACCCGTTTTGGATTTTCAGAAATTACCAACTGATATCAAATTTGTGGAGATCAATAGTTGGTGGTGCCAGCAAAAAACTGCTGACAATAACAATGATTCAACTCCTTGGCGATTAATCGATTACTGCATTAGTTGACGATTCATTTCGTAATCGATTAGTCATCAATCAATCAAGTAATTGTTGCAGCCCTAGTTAATATCTTGGGAGTATCCGTCACACACCAAAAAGGGTGCACCGATCCGATCCTCAGATCGGTAATCGCGGGCCGATCAGGACTCAGTATCGGGACTCGGTACCGGAGATCGGGATCGGCCGATCATTAAAATCAAAGGATCGGATCGGGAGCAAAAAAACGTGATCGGTTCTATTTCGGATGTCAGCTTGGACATAATTAAAACAATATGGGTATGGAATGGAAGGAGTTAAGAGGGTATGTGCAGGGAAACATCCCCGCCCATTCCATTAAGGTGATGCGATTATGCTGTTTACAAGCCCATTCTAATCCATTTATAATCATCTCGTTCATCATCTTCTCTCACTATCTCCCTCTCTATCTGTCTTTCTTTCTAACCCCTACCCCCTACCTCTGTTTTCCGGTGTCACTCCCTCTGCCTCGATTTATTGGGAAACGTCTTTAACTGCCTGGTCCAGCAGACACTGGCAGATCGTCACATATAACAGCGCATGAGGGAATTAAATTGTGTTCGATTGACATGCGCTTGCAACGGGGCAATCAGCTGATTGTTGCAAGGTGCACGCTGCCAACGGATTGCACGCTTGTTCAGTTAGGGGCGCAGGGCTAACAACCAGGGCTAGTTCCCGGGGCTAACACCCAGGGCTAGCATCCTGGTCCAGCAGACACTGGCAGACACCGGGGTGCTAGCCCCGGGTGTTAACACCCGGGGCTAGCACCCTGGGCTAACACCCGGGGCTAGCACCCTGGGCTAGCACCCGGGGCTAGCACCCAGGGCTAGCACCCTGGGTTAGCACCCACGTAAGTTCGGCGAAATGTGTGGTATGTCATGTATCGCAGTTTTGTTTTTGTTTTTCCCAAGTTATTTTTTTCAATACAAGCATCATTTTCTCATTTTATTGACATTGATAGTGGGATGAGAGAGCAGGGACGAGCAGATGTGCAGTATATGACCGGGTGGGGAAACAATCTCATGGCGCTACGTGTGCTGTGATCTAAACCACAGCAACAAGACTATGTATGGGGCTGGCTTGGGGCAGCGGTCTTATGTCTTAACCTGTGCAACAGGGCACAGGGGCAAGCCCCATGTAACTCAGTTTTGGAGTGGGGGCTCTGGTGGGTCTGGACCAAATAGGCAGACAGATCACAATTTCGTCCACGTTCGGGCAATCCAATCGGTGTCCCGTTAAGGTTGGCCTTGTTCAATTCGAAAAAGAATCTGTTTTGGGGGCAAGATTGCAGACTGTGCATTGTCACTTAATTGACGCCTGTAAGAGCCGAGTCCTCCATACTAAATTCTAACATATTGGGTTTTCATCCAAGCTTACGTGTTGTCTCGTATTAGGCTGGATTGACACTCAGAATGGCTGGCATTGGGAACAACATATATACAACATGTTTGTTAATAATTGATTAATCAATTGCAGTCCATTGTCAAGAGTTCATTGTCGTGCCACCCATAGAGGAGAGAGACGAGGCGACGGGGGAGCACTCAGCACTCACCTGAACTACTCAGCAGCATCCGATCTGCAGGTAAGGCTGTGGGCTCGCTTCTACCACCACACACACGCTGACCATGATGATGATGATGATGAAGAAAACACAGCTGGGAAACACATGGGCAGGAGCACGTATGAGTAGGGCTGTTGCACGGTGATGTCACGGTTTGGCGGCGGCAGACATTATGGTGGTAGCATCGTGGTCAGACGAACAGGCAGTGAGCTATATTTGCATAACATTGTCCGTTTAAAAGTGTTTCATTATTAATGTATTCATGGTATACATTAATAATGAAACACTTTTAAACATGAAAATGAAATTAAAATGAATAATAGCATATTATAATATACTATTATTAATCACCAGCAGATGGCAGCCTCACTACGTCCATTGCATTTGCCCGTATATAATGGACATGAAGTGGTAAGGTGTGCCACTTAAAATGCACTTACATACAAATATGTATACTTGACCATACCTGATACCAGCAAAATGTCTGCCGCCGCCCTAATGCTAGCCTCTGGATATGGCACGAAGCACCACTCGTAACAAAAGTTTGTAGTGTTGAAATTGCAAACTTTAAATAATTAATGTTTCAGGTTAATAATCGTTCTGATTTTAAACGAACAATTAACCGATTAATCATCAGTAAATTATATAAAATCATTAGTTGCAGATTTTATAACTTTCTGGTGCTTTGAGCCTCGGTATTCACCTTGATTTTGATTGAACATTTAATAATATGATTAACAATGAGTGTTGGTTAAAGTTTACATATCGCATGCCATGGTACAATAAATTATTTGGCGATTAATCCACAGCCATACTAATATCTCAATATACTGTCTCATTGGACCACAACAAGCGTGCATCTGCAAAGGTTCTGTATTCCATTGGGTATGTCTCAAACGCTGCCGCCAGTGCCGTGGCATAGCACGTACAGCATCACACACACCCATACACATTGGAGGACGCTCCACCCGACGCCAATATTGAGAAATGATCACCCCCTCCAATATGACAGAGATATTAGTAATTAATGTACTAAGGCAACGGGATCCATAGCATCCCCAGGTGTTGAATTCAATAAGGGGGGGTGGGGGGACTCGCAGCAAAATGTCAACGCGCCGCCACACAAATTAATACGCTACAATGTAATCACAATTAATTACTGCATTTGTACTTACACATTTTACAAATTCCTGTCGCCCCTAATGAGAGGTATTTCCCCAACGATAATCAAAGGATTATTACGGCCTTGTCAAAGAGCTACATTCAGGCACGATACATCACAATAATCTCCCTCTATGCATGTATTTATCACAATCCACGCGTGCATTGCTTTCAGGAAAAAAACATGTTCAATAACCGGTGTTTACATCGAATGCCGAATATAAAAGACACACCTGGTGTAGACACACCGATAGGGGCTAGCGGTGGATACAGCCCCAATATCAACCATGTATTATTGTTGGTAGCGTTGTTAGACTGCATGGATCTACACCAACATGCGATGGGTGTATTCTCACCTCGTCGATGGTTCTGCGAGACGCCCGCACCTTGCGAGCTCTCGTCTCCGACCGGAGCGCAGGCTCCTCGACTCGGCTAATCAAACGCGCATCACCGGTTGACGGGCGGTCCTCCCCGCTCGCAGCATCCAGACAGCCAGACGCTGGACCACGGAGGTAGTGTAGGAGTGGCGGGCAAGGCTGGGGCGGGGAAGGGGCGTGTCTGTCGTTGCTTCTCGTTTCCTGAGGCCGCGCCATTGTTTTATTCTTCACTGCGCATGCTCGGATAGCTCCGGCGAAGCGTTGAACGATGTTCCTATAGAGACTGTAATTGACTTATTTTGGCTAGGCAGCCTTTTAGGAACGTTATTTCTCAAAAGTGATTACAGTATTCCCTACCGCCCCTTACAGTTCAATCATTAGTTCAGTCATTGCGTTTCGATTTCTCATTGTTTTGTTTAGAAAAAAAAGTCGCTACCTTATATTGCTGTTCACCAACCGGACAAGAGAGGGAGACATTGTGCCCCTGGAAATGGCTTCATGACCCTCCCGTCCCCCGTCCCCCCACAGTATAAAGAGGTGTGATTTTGAAGTTTCTTTTTTTTACCTGCGCCGCAGTTTGTTTTCTGTTGAATTGGTTGGTTGGTTTGTCGGTCCCCAGGATAATTGAAAAAGTTGTGCGTGGATCTGGATTAAATTTCGTACGGTTGTTGGAAATGACAAACAGAACAAGCGATTCAATTTTGGTGCATTTCAGTAGCCTATAAGTAACGTCATAGTTTGACACCTGTTATGAGCTTACAAACTGCGATTTTGGCGCAGGTTTGCACTCTGAGTGTTTCTAGGTATTTTTGTTATTTTACTATTGCCCTTCCCTGAAGTGCTGCTTTAAGCGACTGTTCATATATGTATAGATATGGTATTATTACTCAAACATCTCAGATCTTGCACCTTGACAGATAGCATTTCGTGTGCGTGCCGTTGAGCATACATTCGAAAGCTTGGCGAGCCAGAACCAACGAGTTGTCTGCGCATCGCACGCCGTTAGACTTTCTAATCGCATGCGATGCGTGGACGATTCGTTGGTTTTGGCTCGCTAGGCTATAAATTCGACAGGTGTCCCCCAGCCGACTCAATCGTGCTAATTGGAGCACGCTAGAGCGCGCCGTGGACTAAACGCATAGCCGTGGAGTTGATCGCCTTTTTTAAACCAGCACAATGTTTGGCATCAGTCTCTTTCTGGTGCTTGGATCGCTGTGGACCTCAGGCGCGTTTGACCCCACCGACACCGGGGCCGAATCATCCGGTCCCCCTGACATCCACTTCGAGTGCCTGGATGACGGGATTAGCGCGACGTGGACTGTGCCCGACTACGTGTTCTCCTCCGCCGCGGCTCAGCGACTCTTCCTCGGCAACTGTGGGTACTCGGGACACGAGACCACGGCCAGCGGAGACACGGTGCTGTACTTCCAGTATAAATACATGGAGTGCGAGCCCAGATTACGGGTAATTCCATTTTTACTCTGAAAAATTTGAAATTGAAATCTTGATGGTTGTAACTTTTTTTTGATATATGTAACTCATCAAATCGGATTGTAGTGTTTTCTTGCAGTGTATCAATGTTGTATGAACTGTTTTAAAATTCTTTTTTGGGGGGCGTCATTTTTCATTTGTTTTAATAGGCGTAGGTTGAATGGGTGGGGGGGCGAGAGAGTGGGGAAGCAGACCTGCAGCAAACTTTTGTCTGAGACAGTAATCAATCTCATGACCGCCGCGAGACTAAGCCACAGGCAAAGTCTCACAGCATAGAGTGTGTGGGGTTAGATTGAACGGTTTTATAATCTGTGCCACAGAGCCAGCCCCGTATTGCCAACACGATAAGTCACTTTAGTGTGTTCTGGAAACTTGTGGTTGTGTTGTAAATAATATTATATATTTGGATGTATTTAGATATATCCAATGAAGTTGTGTATTTCGGGACAAGTTCGGCGGGTAGTTCCGGTTAAATTTCAAGGCTGAAAGTCACTTCCGGTGCCATTTAGTACGCCGTGTCTTTGGCTATTTTTCAACATGTCTATTCGGTGGGAGCGCTCACCTACCACGTTATTTTAAAAGGATGCCCCACAAACGCATGATTTCAATAATCTGAGCAACCCGTTCCATTTACTAATTTTTGTTGGACTTACTAGTGGAAGCAACCATCCCATTGGTCTAGAAAAACGTGTGACCACATCAGTGAGTAACTTCAAGTCAATGGGTGGGTAATGGATAAGTGAACTGGGTGGATAAAGTGTTTGTGTGTTTCAGACTAAAGCAAACTGGGTGGTCTATGAGAATGAACTCTCCTACCGCCCTGAGCCGAGACCTGCTCCAGCCAACTACAGCTTCCCGGTCAAGTGCACTTCACACCGGTAAGACAACCGCCTTTCCTTCTAGCAAAATCAGTGACTCAAGATGGTTCATGTCAATAGTGCCAAGTGAAGTATTTTGGAGTCCCCACTTCTAACCAGGGGTCCAAGGACCCCCTAGGGATCCACAGGGTCCGTGGATGAATTACAGTATCAAACTTGGGGTCCGCAAAATGTCGAGTGTATTGATATCAGCATTTAACATGATACACCCTTGCACCACCTGGGCACAGTAAGTGAATTTTTCCAAAAAAAAAAAAAAAAATGAAACGACACTGGCAGAATTTAACACATTTCCAGCAGTTTAATGTGACACTTTTTTTTTTTTTTCCCATAGAATTCCAAATGTTCCTGTCTTAATCTGACTTCTGTTAACTGTCCTGAGCTCGATGACAGCTGAAAGGTTTAATTTATTAATTCATGGGTAGGGTAAAAAAAATGGATATGGTTAAAAAAATGTTTATTTATTCCAGGTCTCAAGTTTAAAAATAAATATTTACTTAATATCAAATTGAGGTAGAACTTGTAACAAGTAATCTAACAAATAAGTAATACAAAAATAAGTGTCTTGGTGCTTTTCAAACGCCTGAATAACATAAAATAATACATATTTCACTGCAGTTAAGAACAAGTAGCAACTTGAAAAATGCAAATATCGGCCCGATGTATCGGTCGACCCCTACTACCTACCATTTAGTAGTTTTATTGACCAGGGAACCATTGAATGTTTGAACCTATTTGTTTTGCAGTTTGGGACTCTAGATCTTCTTCCCAAAGGCAGTAACTTGTATTGACCATGCAAAACGTGTCTTGTCCAGAGACCAGGCCAAGTGGTTCGCTCACAAGAGCGAACGCGACGTACCACTCGCCGAGGGACGCAGCTCTTTTGTCTTCCACATGGCTCTCCTCAACGGTAAGACTCTTCATTCGGCTCTGCATAGTTTGACTGACTCAATGATTCCCATTGGCACCTAAAGGCCCATTCATACCTCACGTAAACTACGGACACGGATGGAGCGTTGACACGTTCTCTCCGTCGGTTATGTACGTAAATTGACACGGATCTGTGGTCATGATTACGTGCGTACGGATGAAACTGAGCAATACTACCGGAAAATGTGGGGGGCGCTATTGAATATGAATAGCTGTTGTTGCACACGGTAACGTAAAAGACGCTCTGAGATATGAAAGCGGAAACGCATGGAAGGTATGGATGGATTACGGATCACAGTTCTCTGGTTTGCGGTGTCTGTCCCTGATCTCTTCGACCCAGTTTCCGATTTTTAATTCTATCCCTAACTCTCAAATAAAGAATGAAAAACGACTCTTGCACCCAAACAATAACTTGAAAAAAAATCCATATATAACTAGAAGCACTCAGATCGCAAACCGGTGCCGTAGTGGTACAAAAAAATAGTACTTTTTTAGTGCTAGCAGTATGTGTGGCAACGCGTTATCAATGCAAGTGCTCATAGAGTAGCGCGATTGACTCCACCAGCAAACACTTTCCAGCGACCCGGAAGTCTGGTCACATGACCGCGGTAAGCGCCCAGCAATCTATCGGTAACTTGGTGATCAAGTATGATTATGTTAGCTATCGGCTATGGAAATGCACCAAAATTTAGTCACTTCTTCTGTTGGTCATTTCCAACTACTCTACAAAATTTCACCCAGATCCGTGCACAACTTTTTCAGTTATTTTGGGGACGGACTAACAAACGCTACCAAAAACATAACCTGCTTTGCGGCACAGCCCTGACGCAGGTAACAATCTGGGATACACCCTATTGTAATATCAAAGGTTCTGCTTAATGTGGTCCTTGCAGCGGATGGAACGGGCATTTCTAAGACCAACGAGGTTGCTCTGGGCTCCATGATGCCCATCTGGGCGGCTGTGGAGCAGAAGTCCCACCAGCCGCTGCTGCTGCTCATAGACCAGTGTGTGGCCACGCACACCCCGGACCTAGAGGATGGAGCCACCTACTACCCCCTGGTGGAAAACCACGGGTAAGGCCGTTACACTCACTTGACTCACTAAATTCTATAGTCTGTCAGTAGCCGCTTTTTTAAAAAAAAATGTTTTTACTACAAATTTGTCATGTGTCACAGAAGTGAAGCAGGTCATATTCAAATTTCTCGATACACAGTAAACCAACTTGTCTGGCGAGCCAGAACCAACGAATCGTCCACGCAATTAGAGCGATCATTGGGTCTGCTAAAACCAGGGTCGAAAAATGTGTAAAAAAAAAAATGTGTCAATCACATCGTGTTCTCGTATCACCACAGATGCGTGCCGGCGGCTTGCCTGATTTTCCCAGACCCTATGCAACTTCTAGCGATGTGTGATGCGTGGACGATGCGTTGTTTCTGGCTCGCCAGGCTATGAGCCGTCGATAATGGGCACAGCCAATTACCGTAGGCAATCAACTGCTTATAACGTCCCCTCTTATGCTCCTTTGCATTGTAGGGACTCTCGCTTTTCCATGTGATCTGATTCTAACTTATGTGTTATGTGTGTGTAGTTCATCTCACAGCACCCCATCGCGTCATTTTACACCCATTGCATAGATATCCTTTGGCTTGGGAGTTCACCTTTTCATAATTCTCAAGTTTTTAACATTGCTTTGCTGTGCTCATATGCATATCATTGTAGACACCTTTTTTTGGAGGGAAATGCCTTCATAGTGTAAAAGTCTACCACTAGTAAAATGCAACCTTTTGTGAAATGGACAAGGCAAAGGATATGTTACACACAGGCAGGTTGTGTTGCGGCTAAAATACGGAACTGTCCTGCATGTCCATAACCCACTTTGTTCCTTATTTCCCAGGCCATTTATTGTTTGAAATATATCAACATAGGTGGTGTGATGGCTATGAATGACACTATTTGTCACCTGTTTTTTAAAAAGTGTGAATATCTATATTGTTATTATTGTCTTCACAAAATTGACGTGTGATTGCAATTTGTTAAGGGCGTAAATGTATGAAACCGCAAATAGAAACATGTACAGCTCAACATCTGCTATGCAGAACTTTTTATGCTTCATTATGAATCTTTGTGATTCAAACCATAACTTTTTAAATCTAAAACTAGCTCACTACCACATAATCACTCCGACAGGTGTCTGGCTGCCAGCAAGTGGGGGAGCTCTCAGTTCTTGGGGAGAGATCATTCTTCTGCGCTGGTGATGAATCTCCAAACCTTCAAGACTGCGGCAGAACAGGTTAGGTGTTTTTCCTTTTTACGCTGGTTGTCCCCAATGGAATATAAACTAAAACCAAGAATCGCAACTATGAAACCACAATAGTATATCACAGTGGCAATTTTAATTTGGAGGAAAAACTGCAGCCCTAGTGTTTTTAAGCGTGATTGTTTTTTACGGGGCTTGAAAACATTTTTTATTTTTTTTTAAAGTTATGTTCCGAACGGCTCAGGCAGGCCTATGTTTAACGTTTTCATTCTCGGAACAGCTCTGCTACCGGAATATCGGTCCTGGAACGCAGCAATTTTGTTTGTTCTTCAAGTTCCTTCTATTAATTTATACTAAATATATTTAGTGGACTTTCAAACTTCCGTGTAACTGTATTAACACCATTACATTCGCTTCCTTGTTTGTCCACAAGATTGAGCCTCGGATGCATGGGGCTTGAAAAAAAAAAACGTTTCTAGACGGTTTTGTGGATGTCATAATGTTCCGGAACATTTAAAGAAATCCTTTTTTGTTTCCGCTCCCCGTAAAATTCTGTTTTTTGGTTTTCCTTCCTTGAACCGCTTTGGAGCCGTGTTTTACAATCCTTGCTAGTTGTCAACTCATTTCAAATTGATGTAGGACGAGCCAGAAATGGGTAAATGTTGACTTGCAAGAAATGGCCCAGAAATTTGGGAATAAAATCCTCAAGTATTGCCACCCAGTGTTTGGATGGTACTGTGCTATACTGTACTGGGAGATTGTGGGGTCATATTGTTTCTTGTATTTTTGTTGTGTTGCTGTGAAGCACTTTGAATTGCACAGCATGAAGGTGCTTTATGAATAAAGTTTGATTGGATTTCAACCCAGTTTCTCCCTCCTTTCCACCACCCACAGCTCCCGGAAGTGTTCATCCATTGCCACCTGATAGCCTGGGACCCGGACTCTCTGAGCACCACAAGGAAAGCCTGCAATTACGTTAAAGAGCTGGAAAGGTGACCTCTGACCCCCGATGATGGCCTATTCCATGACTAGAAATTCGGCATAAACACAAACTCACGCTAAGGAATACATCTGACACATTTCAAACCTACTGGAGGAACATTTTCATATTTTTCAACTTGGTGTGTGGAGGGGATAGAAAAGTTAAATGGACGCTCAAGGCCCATTCATTTTTGCGTTTGCCATGGACACGCATATATCTTTCTCTAATTGCGATACATTTTCATTTCACCGCAACACCGGACATTCCCAGAGCCTCCCCTATTTGTTTAAAAACGTTTGGACTTTTTTTTTTTCCTCAATAAATGTGTAGATAATCATGTAAAAATTCTCCGCAATCATACATAATCGTAAGCTCCCCAGATCTGTGTCATGCGAAATCGACGGACGGAACGCGTTTACCTGAGGTATGAATGGGCCTTTACGACGTAGGCCCCCGGATTAGTGGAGGGAAGGCGTTATCCTTTCTCCATTTTACATTTTCACGGCAACTAGCTACCAACGTCACAAGTGTGTGTGTGTACTTTTGAGTTTTGTGATGATTGTTGGATTCTAATAATGTTATAATAAATTTGATGCCGCCCACTCCAGTGTCAAATCTCAGCTGTTGTACACTAGAAGTGAGTGCACTAATGTAGGGGATAGGGATTTCTGACACAGCCAGTGTGTCGACTGCGGTCGAACAACAATGATGAGTGGCAATGGCTGATGCATGTCTATGTAACAAGAGTGAAATGGGTAAATGTAATCAAGTACATACAAAGACTGTAATCGCCAATTACCGTAACGGCATACAACTGCTTATATACACTGGTCTAGGCTGAGACGTTTCCAGTCAGGGTGGCACTTTTCCCCAGCAGCTATGCTCCTGTTGCATGCTGGGACCCTCACCCCCGCCCGCGTCATGTGCTCTCTCTTAGCCAATCATATGCGTTGTGTGATTCTATTGCAGCAACCTCCCAGTTCGTTTCACTCTCCACATGAACAGCTAACATTTAACGGTGGTTCTTTCCCTTGGCAGCTGGCAGCTCCTGGACAATCCTGCTGACAGCCACCTGTGTAGCTGCTGTGATTCCAAGTGCTCCAAACTCCCGTTCAAGAAGCGACGATCGGCCAACTATGGTATGGAACAACATATTGGAACACAACGTTTCAATAGCAACTTTAGTGAGCTGAGAAGTTTACCACCCGTCCGGAGTGTTACATACCGGTTTCCGCCTGTTTTAAAAATACATTTGGGATGTTAATTTCTCAATACACATTTCTTTGTGATTGTTCTGGACGTGCTGGAAAGTTTTTTTTTTGTCGATGTATTCTATTTGTGATTTTAGCTTTATTATATTTAGTCAAATCTATTGTTGTCGTCTGTCTACCTCGTCTCTGTGACATTGCAGTCACATTTTTATCAGTATTTTAAAAATGTATTACATCTTGTAAAACTTCTTCTGGGTGCGTTTTTTTTGTTTTAGTTCTGCATGTTGTATTTGTATGTTAGGTGGGGGCTAAGTCACGGACTGCATGCATAGCTTAAGATGAAGCTGATGCTAAAGTAACTAAGAGCTACAACCGATTTTAAATCGATTATTGAAATAACCGGCAGCAATATTGAAACTGCAGTCAATAATGAATGTTTGACGTTAATAATCATTCCGATTTTTAAACGAAAAATGAACCGATTCATTGTCAGTAAAAATGGCTGATTCATCGATGATCAAAATAATCGTTAGTTGCGGCCCTAGAAAATATTCCACAACCTTACCAATGCCTTGCTGTCTGCTGCTGCATTTGATCAGCGACTGTGACTAACCCACGTCTATTTCTTTTTCAGCCACTAGAGGGGGCGCCGCCCAGACTGTCGTCCTGGGACCTCTGCGTTTCGTAACTCCATCAAAGACCTAAAGGTTTCTCTGGAAGAAGAAAACATTCTTGGTAGTTTCTTTTGGTTTCCTCGACATGAAGATACTTTTTCTAAATGTTAATGCTAACTTAACTTGCTTTGTTCATCCCGTTATTGAATTATTGGATTATTAACACAGAAACACACACTTTAATTATGTTCTAGACTATTAAAAAACAGACCACAATATTTCACCTTCACAAAATTACTGATCAGGGCAGTTTTTTTTTTCAATCTCATGTCTTGGTGGTAAAAGTGCTCCATGTAAAACAAAAACTCAAATAAATGTTTTTTTCTGAAATGATTGGATTCCCTTTTTTTTCTTACAGGAATGCGCTTATCAACTTTTCTAAGTTATCTCCCTGGGGGGATGATTATCTTCCCTAAATGATCGACCTGGGAACAGTGTTTTAATTTCTGCTAATGAGACATTACTGATTGAACTAAACGCCTGCCTCGCGGTCACGTGACCAAACCTCTGGGTCGCAGGGGCCGCTAGGAAATGTAGTTGACATGTTCACCAGTGGCGTCAATCGAAATCTCGCTACTTGAGCACTTGCATTGATAATGGGTTGCCAACCATACTGCTAGCAATAAAAGTATTTTATTTATTTTGTTGCATATTAAATACAAATAATTTAATCCTATTTCAATTCACATTGTATTAGCATAAACCTCTTCAATATGTATGTAATTATCAAGGTAATTATGCTAACTCATGGTAAAGGTCATGGTGTAGATACGGCTGTCTTAAGGGCAAAGGTAAACGCTACAGTATTTTATTTCTGGTTTGTTCCATTTATGACGCTGGCCATTTTGGGGGAAGTACAATTGCACCGCAATTGCGTATTTCCTAAAAAAAGGGCACAGAAGTGAGGAAAAGGTCTACGCAAAACGCCTATCCAAGATGTCGATAGCGCACCTGGAGTAAATGCCCAACACATAAGCAGTCATTTATTTTAGTAAATTTGCAAGATGCAAGTGAACGAGTCGTTAGGCAACCATTAACCTTTATTGAAATATTCTACAATAACACTGGAGGATGCAGGTTGTGATTTTAAACTTTAAAATACTATTAACACTGTATAGTGATGTCACACAGACAAAAAAAAATCCATTTTAAAATGCAGAGAAATCAAAATCATGGCAGTCAACAATGGTTTATTCGAATAGCATGCATTGTTCACACAAGGTTATTTATAGGTGATTAAGGTTATGCTTTATTATTTACATCTGAGCACACAACATTAATACTGCACATCAAAAAGCTAATATATGACACGTTTCAAGAGTGAGACGGATGCCGTGTCCGAAATCTCTCCTTATGTAGTGCACTACAGCAACGGCATTCCCACCCCCGGGCATTAGTAAGTACTTACTAACAAGTACTAATAAGACATTGCAGACCCAAACTGGTCCTTGTGCAGAAAAGGTTGGGGACTACGGTATATCAATGCTCACTATTTTTCGCGGTGTATTGTGGGATACTTTGAGTGCACTATATAGGGTACATGGAGAATTCAGACACCCCTAGAAAATGCACTATATAGGTTAATAGGGAGCGATTTCGGACACAGTGCGCTGGTCGCACAGCTCAAATAAATCTGATCAATTGATGAAATCTGCTCCTAATCCTGGAGGTCAGGGCGCTACAACTGTGTGGCGGTTCGACCGCTGCTCCAAGCCGGCCCCATACAGTCTTGTTGTGGCTTAGATCACAGCACACGCAGCGCCATGAGATCGCTTCCCCTCATGGTAATCTACTGCGCGTCCACTCGTCTCCGCTCTCACTTATCCCACTTTCACCCTAACACTGTCGAAATGAGAAAATGGCAACTCTGTGGTACAGTGGGATATGCTACACATATACTCTGTGGCTGTCTCGTGTGCTGAGTTCAGAGCACATGCATGATGCAGTGTCGTGAGTTCGCTTCCCCTCACTGACATAGATGCTGTAGGTCTACTATCCCCAGTCTCTTACCGCCCCCGCCCCCTCCTTCCCCTTTCCAGCTAACCCTATAGACCAATTCTATGTAAACAGAAGTGCCTGCGCGCACATGTGTGTGAGAAAGCCCATAAGGATACATTGGCACCGTTGGCACATACGGTTTATCAGTTATAGTGACCTGACTGCAATCTGGCCGGAACGAGAGCTGTGGGCATATTTATGAACTCATCGTTGTTCACAAACAAGATTCAAGTCTTTCTACTTACGTCTGCAGTCCAGAAACATTGGCTGCATGGAAGGGTTCAGATTCCATATGTAGACAAGTGTGGAATAATGCTAGTCATGTGACATTCACGCAAGGAAATCCTGACGCATTTTGGTAAATTTTTACCAAAAATCCCCAAAATTTGGGATTATCGCCAGTTAAACGTCACGTGACGAGCTAATTTCAGTACTGCTTTCCTTCTGAGCGTAAACGTTTGATGTGAGATTAGTTCTGAGGATTCGCCCTTCTGGGCTATGATCGTATCTTGGAATAAGAAAGAGCATAGCCGTGATTGGTGTTATAGCGTAGGGGTTTAGCCGAGTATCGCAAGCAATTAGCACCAAAAGATAAGAATTATAGAAAAACGTACCTTGAGCAACGGGGTCCAACTTCCAGTTCCATATGCGATCACCGAGTGCGTTATTTTTTATTATCCATTACTTTGTTTTGGGATTATTTATTAAAATTATTGGCAACATTTTTACACTGAGTTATAATGGCATGTATTATGCGTCAGTTGGAGGTTTACCCAGGTTTTCCATCTAAATATATGCGCTTCTTCAAAGTAGCTCCGACGAAGCGAATCGAGCCGAACCGCATATACTGGGGCTGTTTTGGTGACAGATTTGCGCGCAACCATGGCGGAACGCCAGTGATTACGTAGGTTTTGAATTGGTCAACGGACAAGCTTACGTGCTAAATACAGGGGGCTAACGTTTCGAAAATATGACTTCGAGTTACTCACTCCATGTGGTCATATGTTCTTCTGGACCAACAGGATGGATGCATTCACTGCTAAGTAGGACGAAAATTAGTAAAGAACGGGTTGCGCAAATGACTGAATCATGCGTTTGTGGTGCACAGATCCACACTAGAACACTTGGGCGTGGAATATCACAGCGCAAGTTACCAGCATCATTTTTTTAATACCGCGGTGTATGCTCCCACTGAATAGACATGTTGAAAAATAGTCGAAGACACGGCAAAAATTTCACCGGAACTACCCTCGTCTTTTAATAAACGGACAAAGGTAACACCATCGGAATGTGTTTTAAACGTAATGGGTGTTGCTTGCGTTTAAATATTTTATTACATCACACATACATCAATGTAAAGTCAGGTAATTCATTCCGCCTTGTGGCTGTGTTTCCAACAGAATATGTTGGAGCTTGTCACGGGCGGCATAAGTCCCGAAATATTTGCTTTGCTTGCGGTGTTTCAATTTGAGTTGTGGCGCATCTAGGAAGGGTTGCCGTTAGATTGGATACCTCGGACAACTCGCATCGCTTTTCCCAAAGTAGTGTATGGAGAAGATGTGAACGCGCCGTCACCTCCCTCCGAAAGTGAACTCCTACTCTGATTTTCTTAGTCAGAGAGGTGGCAGTCAGAGCGTTGTGCACAGAATGCGTGTCTGTGGCCAAAAAATGTGGAAATTGTTTGCGTGTGTTTATGTGCTGTCAGGCATCAACCAGCAGCGGAGCGAAAATACGGAACAAAAGGCGCCCCTTATCAGTTCAATACGGGACACGCATTTTAATTTCCAAATACGGAATGATTCCGTATTTCAAGGGATGGGTGGCAACCCTATCCACGTCCAATGCCTTGCTCATTTCTGTTTCTGATGCCTGCATATGTCTGCATCAAATGACATCGGCTTAAGGCCGATTCATACCCTACGTGTGGCCAATGACGTGCGTAATCCGTCCGTCCATTCCACGCGTTGCCGCCTTCATACCTCCAAGCTTCTTTTACGTTATTACGCTATTTATAATCAAGAGCGCCCCCCCGCCCACATTTTCCGGTAGTATTGCTCCATTTCATCCGCTCGCACGTAATCATAAGGTCCCCAGATCCGTGTTAATTTACATACGTAATCGACGGAGAGAACGTGTGAAACGCTCCATCCGTACCCGTATCCGTAGTGCTAGCGTCTCTTCCCCATCCACTTACATGAGATTTTCAGGACTTTTGCCGCCCATGACAACCTTTGTCAAATTCTTGTGGAAACGCACCGTAAAAGGAATACCTCCTACTCAACTTCTACAACTTGGATCGTTCCCAACGTCTCCCCGTCTGTGCAGACGTACGGTCCGACGCCGGTGTGGACCAGCATGTGTACATTGTAGTCTCTCTCCCGATGGAAGCCCATACTACACACCGAGCAGACGTACGGCTTGCTGTGACCCGTGTGGGTCCTCATGTGGTTGTTGAGGTAGTCCTTACGTCTGAAGCTGCTCCCACACTCCGAGCACACATATGGCTTGTCTCCCGTGTGGATCCTCATGTGAGTGGTGTGGTCGCTCTTCCTATAGAAGCTGGAGCCGCACTCCGAGCAGACGTGCGGCTTGTTCCCCGTGTGGGTACTCATGTGCGTTTCGAGGGACTCTTTGCGTAAGAAGCTCACACCGCAGTCTGGGCAGGCGAACGGCTTGACCCCTGCGTGGATCATCATGTGTCTGTTGAGTCTCCCCTTCATAGCGAAGCTGGTTCCACATATCGAGCAGACGTGCGGCTTAACGTTCGAGTGGATGGTCATGTGAACTCTCAGGTTAGCCTTATTGCTGAAGCAACTGTTACACTCCGGGCAAACGTACGGCTTGACCCCCGAGTGGATCGTCATGTGTTTGGTGAGGCTGCTCTTCACACTGAACTTGTTCCCGCAGTCGGGGCAAACGAAGGGCTTGTCGCCCGTGTGGCTCCTCATGTGCACGTTGAGGTCGCGCTTTCTACGCCAGCAAGAACCGCACACCGAGCAGGCGAACGGCTTGATGTCTGTGTGGATCTTCATGTGGACGGTGAGTTTCCGCTTGTCGGCGAAGCTAGTCCGGCACTTCGTGCAACAATATGGCTTGAGGTCCGTATGGACTCTCATGTGTCTCATGAGGTCGCTCTTTAGCCGGAAGCTTGCCGAACACTCCGAGCAGGTGTACGGCTTGTGCCCGTGGTGGATCCTCTGCATGTGACCCACGACGCTGTTCTTTCTACTAAACCTCTGCCCGCATTCCGAACAGACGTATGGCTTGACTCCCGTGTGGATCCTCATGTGTATGGTGAGGTCACTGTTCCTGTTGTAGCTATTACGACACACCGAGCAGACGTACGGCTTGACCCCGGTGTGTTTCCACATGTGCGCGTTGAGGTATTCCTTCCGCCGGAAATTCTCCCCACATTCGTAACAGGAGTACGGTTTGACCCCTGCATGGATCATCATGTGTACGGCGAGTTTCCTTTTCACGCAGAAGGTGGCGTCACATTCGGAGCACGCGTACGGCCGGACCCCCGTGTGGATCGTCATGTGTATGGTGTAGTTGCTCTTGCTCGTGAAGCCTGATCCGCACTCTGAGCAGACGTACGGCCGGACCCCTGTGTGAATCATCATGTGTTTAGTGAGCGTACCCTTCACGTTGAAGCTCTTGCCGCACTCCTGGCAAGTATATGGCTTGACCCCCGTGTGGATCCTCATGTGGATATCGAGGTCTCTTTTTCTACGAAAGTTGGAGCCACAGAGTGCGCATCCATGTGGCTTGTTCCCCGTGTGGATCCTCATGTGTTTAGAGAGCTCGTTCTTCTCCCGATAGCTGGCCCCACACACTGAACAGGAGTATGGCTTGCCCCCCGTGTGGATCATCATGTGTCTGATGAAGTGGCTGTTTGACGTGAATCCGGTCCCACACACAGCGCAGAAATGCGCACGTTTTTCGGTGGGGCTGGGGCCCGATATCAGTTCGCTGATGTCGGGCCTCAGATCGCTCATGTCGGGCTCCACTTCGCTGAAGTCGGGGCCCGCTTCGCTGGAGTCAGGGTCCACTTGGCTGGTATTGGGGATCAGTTCGCTAAACTCGGGCCTCGGCTCGCTCGTCTCAGGCCTCAAATCACGGAAGTCAGGCCCCACTTCGCTGAATTCAGGCCCTACATCGCTGAATTCAGGCTCCACCTCGCTGAATTCAGGCTCCACTTTTCTGAATTCAGGCGCCAGTTCGCTGGTCTCCTCCTCACACTCATCCTCGATCTTCACGATCACGGGTCCGGTGCCTCTGTGCTCCACAGGAGGACTGGGCGTGCCGGGTCCGAAGTCGTATGGATCCATTCTGAAGGATTCTGATTCCTGAAGGTTCTCCCCCTCTTGTGGAGGGATTTTCCGACTGTGCGGTGGGACACAAAACACAGTGTTGAAATCATCTCTACATTGGACAAAATCTACAATTTTGGTCCCAGAAATTATAAAAAATGAATTTTTTATTTCATTTTATTTACATTCCAGTTTTATTTTGTTTACACCACATGTAGTTCATATGGTGTAAACATTATTTACATTATTTAAAATCACTTTCGGCATTGTATAATAAAATTGTGCCTTTTTTTCACAATCATGCAGAAAAACATTATGAAAAACACAATTGTTGATAGTTATTTGATGAACAGATGTTAATTTTAAAAATAAAATATAAATATTTTGCATTTCAAGCCTGTGTCTTTTTGTAGCAGTATGAGCAGAAAAAGCATATTTAATTTTCCAATTATAAATTCAGCCCATGTTTTTATTTCCAAATGATGATATACATACTTATAGGATGTTTATTTTTATAAAGCTTTTTTCCGGCGTTAACAAATAGTTAATAATTGTGATTTCAATTACCACTTTTTTTTGTCCTAATATTCCTGCATACATGTGCGTCAAGAGTCCATTGCTTGAACGTTCCCAGGATGAATTAATTTCCACTTCCTCTTTCTCAGTTGAGCAAACACGATTTGGTTTCACTTTGAATGAATGCAAAAGCAAAAAAACAATGTTCTAACTGGATTTCTGTCCAACAGCTTTTGGCGGCCAAGGAGACAAAGCATCTTGTCAAGTTGGTATGTACGGTTTTCATGCTTCTCTTCCATTTGGAATTTGACAGTGGGAGATTATTCGGGCTGGGCATTTTTACCACCACCAGATACGACTATTAAGATACTTTTTCGTCACATGTACAGTGAAATTTTTCCTCCGCATTTAACCCATCCCTGAGCAGCGCCCGGGGGCCAACTCCAGATCGTGAGCCAGTGCCTTGGCCAGGGGCACTGACTGAAGCAGGTTAACTAGAACATGTTTTTGGTGGTGGGGGAATCCGGAGTGCCCGGAGGAAACCCACGCAGACACAGGGAGAACATGGAAAACACAGAAAGGACCTGTCCGGGTTGGGAATCGAACCCAGGACCTTCTAGCTGTGAGGCAGCAATGCTAACCACTGCGCTACCGTACCGCCCATCATACCATAGTGACTGATACTTTTGCAAACGAGTGGTCGTACAGGCTTTCCAGGTCACTATAGGCCATCAAGCCAGCGGGCAAATGCCCGGTGTGCCTTACTAACAGTCCAGTGGTGTGAGGAGAGGATGAGGGAATGGGGTGAAGGGGACCTGCAGCAAGTGAGGTGCTGTGTGTACCATCCTCAATTAAATGGATATCCACCTTTGGGTGTCGGCACACAGGTAATTGGGGACAGCGCACACAGTGTCATGAGTTCACCTCACGTGTTTGAAAACATTTTCATAGTTAACCTTACATTTACAAGATTTTAGGGAAACACTGGGTGGTACCACTACCTGTCTTTTTTTTTTTTAATATATTGTTATAGTAAAAGTGAAAATGCATTACATCTTTGTTTCACATAAAGACATTGAAAATCATTTTCAGTCACTCCACTCTTTCCTAAATGAAATAAAAAAAATACAAAAATAAATACAATTGTATTTTTTGGCAAAAACGAGCAATTCATTATGAAATAATGTCAAATAACTAAATTAAGTTTTATATATATATATATATATATATATATATATATTTAATCATTAACGAAATAATGAATAGAAGTTACGCTGATTTGACACACACACACACACACGTGCACACAGACAGCTATAGATTTCCAACAATGTGAGCCAAAATGCCAGAGTTTTTCTCTTGACTATTCACTAAATAAAAAGAAAACCTCACTGCAACTCCTAGATGCCTTCAGACCCACTAGTTGGGCCCAGATACAGCTAAACCATGCTGTAGCTCCTGCGACGTGTGACAGTTCTCTTCATTTTTCACTTTCTTCTGCATCCAAGATCACACTCCATCTGGGCGTAATGCAAAAAACAGACAGAGTATTCGAGAGCTGCTACCCTAGTCGGCCTAGTGTACCCCGACGTTGCGGAACAGCAACTGCTGATTCAGCATCCCAGTAACAATCATTGTGCCGGATGCTGCTGCGCTATGATCTATTTACGCAGTACCCGACCTTACCCATTTCGGTGCGCATCAACCCCGCGTTCAGTTAATTTTAATAAAAACACCCGCACAATGCGCCAAATGATATAACGCATCTTCACTGTGGATTGCACGTACTGTTATAGCGTCAGTTAGTTATTACTATAGTCTTAACCATTAGCATCGTCCCTATTCTACAAAGGAGTCGACGTCGCACGAAGCCGCATTTCCCAAGTTGGAAAATTAAAAAAAATCTGGTTCCGATTAGCCGTTAGCATCCTAATAAAATCTTAGCATACCTCGTTGCTAGCGTTCGAGTCGTAGTCTTAACGATCCGAACCCAGGAGGCTTGGCGCTCTCTAAAGGTTGTTAATCCTGAAAGGTGCAGGATAATTGGCAGGGTAATAAGACAGCGCGGACCTACGATGCGCTATCGTAACGCTCGTCTTATCGTTGGGGACGTTCTCTTCCAGACGTCTGTCTGCAACCGGGAGAGATCGGCCAGAAGGCCAGGCCATAGAGACACACAGGGCAGCGCTGAGCGGTGCAATGGAACGGCGCGCATGGGCGCGGCCATCTTGGTGAGGACAAGATAGGGATTCATTTTCATTCTTTAGATGAAATTACAATTTGTTGCTTCCAAAAAGGAAAGTACAAATATGCAGAAATACCGCAACTATATTATTATTATTATTATTATTATTATTATTATTACTAGTAGTAGTAGTAGTAGTAGTAGTAGTAGTAGTAGTAGTAGTAGTAGTAGTAGTAGTAGCAGTAGTAGTAGTAGTAGTAGTATGTTATATTATTATGATGAAGATAACAAAAAAAATATATTTTTTCAATTATTATTATTTACTTATTATTAAATAATAATAAATAGGGCTCTTGCACGGTGACCTCACAGCTTGGCGGCGGCAGACCTTATGGTGGTAGAGTGGTCAGAGAAACAGGCAGAGAGCGATATTTGCATAACATTGTCTATTTATTGATGTCTCCATAGTAATGTTATGATTCTCAAGAGGACTAATGATAAGAACCCAAGCAGAGCATAACAAATGTTGGAGTTACTCAGAAGTAAACCCATATATTTTGAGAACACAAGGATTATCTAAAAAATTAATAACAAAACAAAGTCGTAGGAGTTCACTAGTTGTGGTCTTTACAAAAAGCACAGTCTCAAGGAGAAGATCTTAAAACACGGTTGCTGCAGCTCTCCAGATAGACCTTCATAGTTCATGAAGAAATGTCCAAAAAGTAACGTCTCTTTTCCTCTCCTTCACGGTACCGCTGTCAATGAGATGAGAAAATATTGCTTGCGTAGAAAAAAAAACTAATTAATAATAATAATAAAACGATACAAGCTAGTAGTCAACTAGTTCCGGAAGAATACATGACCACATCAGTTAGTGACTTTAAGTCGTATTTTGTTGGTATTTCAACAATATTTAGCAGCATTATTTCCTTTTCTATAAAAAAGAAAAGGAAAAAAGTAACAACCATGTTTTGGGAAAAGTAAGTAAAAGTAGAAGTACTGATATGTTCGACTGAGTAGAACATAGAGAAAAATACAGCACCAACGGTGTCAGCCCAGCATGCACGACGCTGTGCATCTCATTACACTGTCCAGATGTCCTCACGAGCGACAATGGACCACAGTATGCTAGTAGAGAATTAAGAGCCTTTTCAGAGAGCTGCTAATTTCAGCATGTTATTTCAAGTCCAGGATTTGCTCAGTCGATTGGACAAGCTGAAAGAACTGTACAAACATTGAAAAAAAGGCACAGAGCAGCAATGCTGATCCATACATTGCATTACTTGAATACAGAAACACGTGAACGTAAAAACGTAAACGTACTTTATTTCGTCACAGATACAGTGAAATTCATCTTCTGCATTTAACCCATACCTGAGGGGCAGCCGCATGCTCCAGTCATGCCAGGGGGCACTGACTGGAACAGGTTAACTAGTTCATGTTTTTGGTGGTGGGGGAAACCCACGCAGACACGGGGAGAACATGTAAACTCCACACAGAAAGGACCTGTCCGGGTTGGGATTCGAACCCAGGACCTTCTAGCTGTGAGGCAGCAATGCTAACCACTGCGCCACCGTGCTGCCCGAACACACCAATAGATGAGTTCAGGGGTACTTCCAGTGTCTGAACGTCACGTCCGGTGTCATTTAGTTCGTTGTGTTTTTGGCAATTTTTCAACATGTATATTCGGTGGGAACACACTCCAAGGGGTATTTAAAAAGGATGGGGGTAACTTGTGGTGTGCTATTCCACCCCCAAATGCTCTTGTGTGGATCGCATGATTTAATAATCAGTGCAACTCGTTCCATTTTCCCATTCCTTTTGGAAGAACTAGTAGAAGCAGCCAGCCTATTGGTCCAGAAGAACATGTGACCACTCGGTGAGTAACTTTAAGTCGGATTTTGACTGTATTTCATCAACATTTATACAAAATTATGAACGGAGCGAGTGA
>OMKY01213813.1:0-10612 GCA_900302395.1 Bregmaceros cantori | reverse complement strand
TGTATATATATATTTTTTTGGTGGCGGAATGGTTCCGAGAACAAACGTTAAACATAGGCCTGCCTATAATTTCGTTTTCAAGCCCAGATTTTAACACTAAAATATTTGCATTGATGTTTAAAAGCTCCACCAAATAATCTCCACAAATTATATCTGTACACAACTTCAAATGCAATGGTATTAGGAAAGAAAGACAGGTAATCAATCCATTGAGAAAATATCACACACCAAACTTAGTAAAACATTGTTTGAAGCAGGACTTGAAAACAAAATGAAACGTTCCGTTCCGGACAGTTCAGGCTGGCCAGTGTTTAACATTTTCATTCTCTGAACCACTCCAGGGACCAAAATATTGTCCCTGAATCGGTTTGGAACATACAAATGTTGTTCTTAAAGTTCCTTATATTGTGCAAAGTTAAGTTTAGATATAGTTTATACAGAATGTATTTGGTGGACTTTCAAACTTCAGTGCAACTGTATTAACGCGGAAACCGGCTTTAAAACGCCATTACATTCGCTTCCTCGTCAATCCACAAGATGGAACCAGAGATGGGGTTTGATGACTGACGGTGAAAGTTGGACGGATGCACAACCCAGACCAAGGATATGTTAAAATATATAGAGAACAAAAAACAAGTTTTTAACTGGTTTTGTGGATTTCATAATGTTCCGTTTCTGTTCCGGAACAGTAAAATATATATTTTTTTCGTTTCTGTTTCTGCTCGTCGTAAAATTCAGTTTTCGGTTTCCGTTCCTTGAACCGGTTTGGAGCCCTGGTTTGAAGTGAAGAAACATAACTGGATGACTGGTGGGTATACCACGTTAATAGCTGGTAGCTTCATTCTCACCACTAGCAGTCAAGGGTGAAAGCTCATCTGCATTGTGCTAAAAATAGAGTCTGGTATTTGCCTCTATCCCCTTAGGGATAAGGCCAGAGGTGGGAAAATGATTACAAATATCTGGGAGTGGCGCTGCGTCACATCAATAATGCCTTTCACCGACCTTGCAACACCGATGCAGGTAAAACAAATAACTTAAATCACCCGGGACACAAGTACAACTCGCAACGCACCAGACATTGTTAATATCCGTTGCCCCTCCCAGCTCTCCGTCAATCAAAAGTTCTGGGGGGAGATGGAATCACAGCAGACTTGCCAAAGTAATTTGAGCAATTTCCTCTCTAAAAGCCTTCATGTTTCACCGTCTCCGCTTATACTCACAGTTTGGCTCTGCCAAGAGAGAAGTTAGCAGGAAGAATGTATTCTTCTTGAAAGGATATGTAGGAATGACATATCTTATAAAGGAACTATCACGCCTCATGGAGGCGTTAATTTGCTCTTTTTATAAGCAGCATTACTGCAGACTTATCAATTCACTTAACGTATATAACACCTATTTAAAATGTATTCAGTGTCACAGTTGGTGATTATAATAGAAGAGTTTTTATAATGGAATGTCACTGCCAGATGTATAAATAGTAGTGGCTAGACCGGCAAACATGCTCAGCACAAGCCAATTGCATTTCTCAGCTGGAAGTCTGGTCACGTGACTGCAGTAACGGTAAGTAAGTATGATTATGTTACTTAAAGGCTACAGAAATGCACCGAAATTTAATCGATTCTTACATGTGTCATTTCCAACAACTGTACAACATTTCATCCAGATCCGTGCACAACTTTTTCAGTTATCTTGGGGACAGACAAACCAACCAACCCACCCAAAAACATAACCTGTTTCGCAGCGCAGCCCCGGCGCAGGTAACAAAGCATTTTGGAATATGTTCTGTTCCAAAGTGTGTTCCAGTACACGCAACCTTTGGTCACGGTGTGCAAATGGAGGTGCACCCAGCACCGAGAATAGCAACAAGGTCACCTGCGTGCAAACTTTTAGACAACAGGGGGCAGGCAGACTCCCATACGGGAGTGAAGTTAACATAATAGATCAGACAAGCGTAACAAATAAGGTGTCACAACGCCATCTGCTAAAGCTTGCCAAAAGCTTTCTTTCAGCGGCTGCTCGACATCTGATCCAATGACTGCAGGTGATGAGAGTTGGGCTCAATACTGTCTCACACATTACAGTGATTCAAATAAAGCCTTCCCTTCTATGCCATCAGATTACATACAAGGGAACAATGTTTTTAAAATAGTGTCTCTAAAAATGGTTTACATTTTGTAATTTTGTAAATAATGAAAATAATTGTTATTAGTGGCATTGCAAATAAAAGACCAAAAAAACCCAGCAAAAAACAAAAAGAATTACACAAGGTAGGTTGGGTTGCCCTAATGTGCACCCTTTTTTGAAGCTTCCTAGTGTGGGATAGTCAGTTGCCTAAGGCGGAACACTGAAATGTGGTGTTGAACAGTTGAACTTAATGTTAGACAAATTTCCATAGTATCACTGACATTCATTAGTTTAGGGAGGTGTCAGAGCCTCTGGAGCTTGGGTGTCCCACATTAGGCAGTAGCCCACATTAGGACAAACCACCCTATAAAAATACTTGAGTAAAGTAAAATATTCAAGTATTAGAACATGCACTAGAACATGCCAATTAAATGTTTCAACCATTTTGTTACAATGTTCACCGGAGTGTTTACAGTGTCCGACCCCATGTGTCTAGCCTCCTTCCCTAGCCTCCTATCCCTAGCCTCCTATCCCTGGTCTCCTTCCCTAGCCTCCTTCCCTAGCCTCCTTCTCTAGCCTTCTTCCCTAGCCTCCTATCCCTAGCCTCCTTCCCTAGCCTCCTATCCCTGGCCTCCTTCCCTAGCCTCCTATCCCTGGCCTCCTTCTCTAGCCTCCTATCCCTGGCCTCCTTCCCTAGCCTCCTATCCCTGGCCTCCTTCCCTAGCCTCCTATCACTGGTCTCCCTCCCTAGCCTCCCTCCCTAGTCTCCCAAAAATGCTAGCATGCATATTTATCTTGCTTGCCAGCCTAGTACTGCTATAGACACACACACTGGCCCGGGCCATGCTGATAATCCCCCCAGAGAGACTCTGAATGGTGGGTGTTCATTTCCAAGGGCATGCCTACATCATCCGAGGAGCCCAGCAGAGAAGACAGCAGGAGCTTCAGCGCCACCGTGAGGCCGATCCAGGCCAGGCCCTGCACACCCTGAGGAGGTAAACACAGACACAAGGTGAGGGACAACGGAGTCACGTTGCATAGGCTCCCTGTAGATGTCAGAATGAATGGAAGGACAGACACGTTTTTGACCCGTTTCCGGTTTACTTCCTTAACTACCCCCGTATAGGCTCGTCACTTTCGGTGTTATTTTGCTGTGTCTTCGACTATTTTTCAACAGGTCTATGCGGTGGGAGCACACACCTACCGCATTATTTTAAATGGCTGGTGATAACATGCACTGTGCTATTCCACACCCAAATGCCCTCGTGGGTCTCTATGCCCCACAAACGCATTGATTGAATAATCTGCGCAACCCGTTCCATTTACTCATTCAAGTTGGAATTACCAGTGGAAGCAGCCATCCCTTTGGTCCAGAAGAACATGATCGGTGAGTAACTTCAAGTCGGATTTTGCCTGTATTTGTCATCATCTGGATGATGTGTAATTTGTCACCGAGCGAGCTGTAGTAAGCAAATTTTGAAACGTTGTGCATTTTGTGTGATAAATTCATCCACTTTCGTCCACTACAATCATTTTACATAGGGACATTTACATACACAGGAAGTGCCTTACACCCAGTGGGACATATGTCGCCCCCCTGTATTTCGCGGGAAAAGTCCTCTATTCATTTTCAATGAATCATTGAAAATGAATAGAGGCTATCCTTGGGTGCTGCGAGAACCAATCTGGACAGATATTTAACTTTTCAACGATTCAATATTTTTAACCTTTCTTATTTTGGAATGTTAATCCCCTATCTATATAATAATAATGTATGCCAATTTATGTGAAATGCACCAGAAAGCCAAGTTTGAAACTTCCCAGTTGAGTATTACATGTCTATGTAAGGATTGTTTCCTGTTTGTATGGTTATATAACTATTTAACGATTCTACATTTTTTTTTTTATACATTCGCATTCGCTGCATATATTAAAATGGTGCCATTGGACTCAACCCATGACTTACAAAATGGGCATCATTTCATCTGAGCTGTGATGCACCCGAGTGGCTGCCTGCTCACTGTGAGACCGGCTAATGCATATTGAAATCTATCTCATGATAATGCTGCCGGCTGGCAGAGACACAGAGAATGATGAAAAGATCCTATCTTAACAGCCTTTGTGGGGGAAAATAGAAGGACAAAGGTATGGAAATAAAAGTATTTACCTCACCCCGTGAAAAAAAGACAACAACATAGGAGGAAGAGAATATGGAGGGGGCATGGGCCACCACAGACAATGCCAGGAATTGATTCATTGTGTTGTTTTAAAGAATACATAACAGATTAAACCATTAGCTTATCAGCATTATTGAGAACCACAATAACCATAATTATAACTCAGAGAGTGCAAACCTGTGCCAAGGCCATGGGGTCAGTGATGGCAAAATCTAGATGTTATTAGGGTCAAGGGTTATTTTATTTTACTTATAGACAAAATGCACCAAAAATGTAATCACTTGTTGAGTTTGTTTGCGCTTGGTGGTACGCGGGATTATAGTCATAATAATAAATATCATTGTGATCAGCCGGAGGTGGGACGCGAAGGCAGGTCTCCATCTTGGCAGACAGTAGGGCTAACCGCTACGCAATCAGAGCTGTGTTAGTACCATGCAGTAGAGTAGAGGCAACTGCTGCTTTTTGCTGCAGTTTGTAAGCTGTCAAACTAGACGCTATTATGTTGTTACTTATAGGCTACAGAAATGCACCAAAATGTAATCACCTGTCCCGTGGGTCATTTCCAACAACTGTACAAAATTTAATCGAGATCCGTGCCCAACTTTTTCAGTTATCCTGCTGACAAACCAACCAACGCGACTGGAAACATAACCTGCAGGTAATAATTGTAACCCAGATCATATTAACCCAGTATGGCAAACTCCGCAGGACATACGTGCCTATTGACTGCACCTGCTGATGTGTCTGGAAAGAACAACATCACGAATTAGCGACCGGATCCAAAGGAGAAGCGGAGCCTAGTTAAGCCAGGCTCTGGTGCACGGTCGTCTATTCGGAGATTTAATCTGTGCTTGCTATGAAAGTAAGAAATCTGGGCACTGGGTATCTCTGTGCAGGACTAACGGTGCTGCTCCATTGGAGTTCAGTGACGCTTGTCACGCGCGGCGCGAATACTCTAAATGTGCGCGTGTGCCAGCGGTGTTTCAATCCGAGTTGACGCTCATGACAAGCGGCCCGTCTGCTGTTCACAAACGGAGAGGTCAACGTCCCTCCCGCCGGGAGGGCAGGAGAGAGGTGCGCCCATATAGTCGGGTGCGCTATGGTGACTCGGCTGGCTCCCGCTGCGAGCTTCGAGCACACGGCCCCATGACCCACCCACGGTGTGTTGAGGTGTGTGTGTGTATAAGAAGTGTGTGTTTGTGTGTGAAGTGTGTGTGTGAAGTGTTATGAGTGCCCCATGCGGCACTCGCTTCCAACTCCCGCGTCTACCACCTCGCTGGTTGCCCCGCATGTCTGCGCCGAATGACAACGGCCTGGCCGCTGCGTCACACGGCAACTGATCAGTGGACGCAAATTCTCCACACATCAATGCTGCATCTCTTCCCATCCACCTACATAGTATTTCCGAGATATTCGCCGCCCGCGACAAGCATCACCGGACTCCAATGGAAAAGCACCCTAACAGATGTGCACAGCCTATCCTTCTCGCTGACTAAAGCGCTCTGTCCGGAGGCTGTCAGGCAATAGGTACGCTTGTGGACAGCCCCAATGATGTCTGTCGACACCTCTCTCCTCTCGCTGTCTGCATAAGCAGGTGTGCAGGAGTGGCACACTGACAACCTGCAGGTACGCACATTATTATTATTGCGACTGCTGGAGCCAGTGACAGACACTCCGCCATCCCCCCCCCCTCCCCTCGCCACCAATGCCTCATCACCGAGAGTGTTTGCAGGGCTGCCAGGAAGGCTCCTTGGCAAAGAGTCCGTGGGCTCATTAAAAATTGTGCAGCACCACAGCAGTTATCCTGAGCAATGCTAGCCAAGCGATAGCATTTGGTTGCATAATACAACATACCAGGGTAAGCGGGATCGCAATTTGGGGTCAAATATTTGTGTTGAACAACTTATGGAATTACTTCGCTGAATGACAAGTGTTTTTTTTCTAAACAGTGCTAACCATTGCTTTGGGATTTTCAGAGATTCTATAGAGTAAGGTTGGACATAATGTATATATATTTAAAAAATATATCTGTTTTTTTTAATTCATACTATGCAACTACTTTATTGTCCAAAGAATCAAATATTTAGTACTTTTTTGTGCGTACTTTTTTACTTCTGGAGTACATTTTTCACAAGTTACTTTCTACTTTTACTTGAGTAAATTTGAGGTGGAAAAAATACCCCGATGGGAACTGTTGGCACGTATGTTGGCATCATCTCGCTCTCCATCCCGGGCGCTCTCTCTCTCTCTCTCTCGCTGTCTCCATCTCCTAATTTATTTTTTTCATTTTTAACTGAAAATTAATCAGTACTTTCGCTACTTAAGTAACTTTTTTTTGTGGAGTACTTTTTTACTTTCACTTGAGTAATATTTTGCTGAAGTAACAATACTTTTACTTAAGTAACTTTTATGGCTACTCTGCCCGTATCTGCATATGCCCTACCTAAAATCTAATTATACATTTGTGATTATGTTTGTCTTTGAAAAGCATTGATGATTATTTGTTGATAATGTATTCGTTGTTTCCTTATTTCATGTCATTTGCTGCAGGCCTACATTAGAAAAGATTAAATGTTGAGGTTTGTCTCCATTCTTTCCGTACCCACATGACGATGCCGGGTCTGCAGTCTGCTGCGAATCTCTGCTTGCAAGTGATGATGGCCTGCCCACAGAGACAAAAAAAAACATTTCAGTGTCTGAAGAACAAAAAAAACAAAACAAAGTATCTAATAACAAACCACACCACCAGTGTAAGTGATCACACACACAGCTAACATCGTTATCGCACATCACCTCAGGCGATTAATAAAGTAAAGTTCCATCTAATAAGAACACTTTCCCACACACACTTTCATGTTGTTCGTTCCATGAAAATGTGTCAGCTCTTAAATCACTGCTACAGACTTGCCTCCATCTTTAAAGCTTCCTCCTTACTTTTGATCTGTTATTTAATCACCCAATTACCCTTTCACTTTATGCGCCGTCATTCTGTTCATCTGCATACATTTATTGGCCCAATTCAAAAGGATATAGTGTCATTTCCTAATAGGCAGTTTCTCCTCTATTGGATTTATTTAGTCTAGTCTACTCACATAAAAATTAATAGATCTATTACTTAGACAAAATCTGTAATCTTTCCGTCTCATTCTGCAGCCGTTGTTCTTCACGCCTTGCCCTCATGTTCTCTACAGCTGTCCTCTAAAAAAAAGAACACCATATCGCCATTAAAATATGAATATAGAAGAATTTCCTGTGCAGAGCCCCTGTAATAATATGCTTATTGAGCAAAATAAACAAGCCTAAACTATACTCAGACTAGACGCACTCAGAGATTGCAACCCAAAATTGCAAAATAAATATACAAGCCTAAACTATACTTAGACTAGACGCACTCAGAGATTGCAACCCAAAATTGCAAAATAAATATAATTTTAATGCTAGCAATATGTGTCGCAACCCATTATCAATGCAAGTGCTCGTAGAGTAGTGTGATTGCGATTGACGCCACCAGCGAACATGCTCAGCACAAGCCAACTACATTTCCCAGCGGCCCCTGCGGCCCGGAAGTCTGGTCACGTGACCGCAGTAAGCGCCCAGCGACCTATCAGTAAGTTGGTGAGTAAGTATGATTATGTTACTTATACTCAACAAAATTTCATCCAGATCCATGCACAACTTTTTCAGTTATCCTGGGGACAAACCAACAAAGCAACGCGACCAAAAACATAACCTGCTTCTGAGGTGCAGCTCCAGCGTAGGGCAAAATGAACCAAAATATTCCAAATGCCGAAGAATTTAAAAGTATCTGAAGCCCTTAACAACATTGTGCCAAACAATAGATACATTTAGTGGCCACTAGTGCGAAAAACTAGTGGCCAATTCTGGAAAAAAACTTTGATTAAGTCAGTTTCCTATTGTGCCGTGTCAAACTGTTTCGGCCGGAACAGAGTGACAGTAGATCTGTAAACTGTAAGGATAGACTGGCTAGCCTTGGGCAGTGTCATCAGAAACGCACAGCGGACAAGACCCCCCACCACCACCACCCACCACCATCTCCAGAGAAAAAAGCACCACACGCTGTTTTGTGTACATTTTCAAAAGGCACAATGTTTGCATATGAAGGAATAAACCCAGGCGACTTCTAGCACATTGCTCAGTGGGGAACACATCAATGTTTACTTCAGGAATGAATGTAATTGGCACATATGTCCAATGTAAATATGTAAAAAACAAAAGAAAAACATATCTTTTACATTATGGAAACATATCCATTCATCTAAACACATTATATCATATACAATGTATGCTCGGCACTCACAATACTTCCAACACACTTCATTGTGCATCTTATGGCCAGTGCACACCAATGCAACTTCCTGCAACTGCTGGCAACTGAAGTTGCAGGAAATTGAATTAGGGATGAGGAGCCTGAGTGAGCAGTAGCACCTCCTCCTGTTGGGTGGAGTTGCATGGATACACATGGCAGTTTACATTCCTGCACGCGCACGGTGCGCAAGCACTGCCGTGAGCACTGGGTATCGCTGTGTTGAAGGCCGTGGAGGATCATCGCGCGAGAAATCCGAGTCACACATCTTTACTTTCTCCAAATGTAACCCCAAGTTACCGCAATCCGACGAGACGAAAAGTCGCCCTCTTGCTTGGCTACTGTTGGACAAGAAGACTTGACCATCAACTGCATTCCCGGACGAGAAGAGAGTGTGTTCGCTACATTTCCATTCAGGTTCCATTTAAGTTACTTAAAATATTTGTCAAATGAGTATTCGGTAATAGTAGTATTTCAATGTTGAGTTTCCTTCGTACCGAGTTGGTGCGTCCTAGAGAGATGGCTCACGACGCTGCCATGACCATGTATGGACCAATGGGGTGGCCGAATTATCTTGGAAGTACCAACTTGAAGCTTAATTGAACGTGCTGGTGTGTGCTGCCGCGCCGGTCGACATGCGAACTGGGAGCAGCCGTTGACATTCAAGGCCGCCCTTACTACATATAACATCTCCGCCGTGATGTAATCGCTCGTCCCTAATTGGTGTGCACTGGCCCCCGACAAAAAAAACGGCCAGTGCACACCAATGCAACGGTACCCGGGCGAGCCCCAATCAATGCATTGTCCACGCATCGCACATCACTAGACGCTTGCATTCGGTCTGGGAAAATCAGGCTCGCCGTCGGTACAAAATCAATCGACCAATCCACATGGACATGGGGGGAGTTTGTACGGGCTATGCTGCTTGTCGCACCTAGTGACTGGATAACACAATTTGATTGACAATTTGATTTGTTTGTGTTTTCGGAACCTGGTTTTACGAGACTGATGATGAGTTGGTTCTGGTTCGCCAGGCTAATGCAACGGAACAGTTGCAGACAGTTGCATAGGTGTGCACTGGCCATAAGGGAAATCACTTGGCCAGTCTAATTATGCCATCTGTGCTGCTTTTTTACACATGGCACTGGTTCTGGCAAGAAAATATTAAAAAATGATGGTTTAATGACTACTTTGACCTTCAAACAGCCAACACAGAAAAAAAAAAAACTTTGGTCCCATTAATTAGAACATGTTCATTACTGCTTGCTATTTTGATGCAAGATTTCATGCTGCTGTAAATCTCAGGCTAAAAAAAGAGGAAATGTGTATTACATTATATTATGAACCGATGAAACCCCACAGAGGCACACAAGCACACACCACAGTGGCCACATCCAATCCTGTTGTGCATGAGCTCCGCTATTACGTTGCTCGGAGCAATCCGGTGCAGTCTGCCATGCAGGTTCACTGCCCGTAATGAGGAAGTGACAAATAGATGCAGTCATGCAGAAATCGTGTGAACGAGAGGGCGATGGGAAACAGCCTCTGATGTTTCAATCACATATACACCTCAGTCTCACACACACACACACCTCAGTCTCACACACACACACCTCAGTCTCTCTCTCTCTCACACACACACACACCTCAGTCTCACACACACACCTCAGTCTCTCACACACACCTCAGTCTCTCACACACACCTCAGTCTCTCACACACACCTCAGTCTCTCACACACACCTCAGTCTCTCACACACACCTCAGTCTCTCACACACACCTCAGTCTCTCACACACACCACAGTCTCTCTCTCGCACACACACACACCTCAGTCTCACACACACACACCCCAGTCTCTCACACACACACACTCACTCTCTCACACACACCTCAGTCTCTCACACACACCTCAGTCTCTCTCTCTCACACACACACACCCCAGTCTCACACACACACACACACACACACACACACCTCAGTCTCACAC
>OMKY01213811.1:0-10807 GCA_900302395.1 Bregmaceros cantori | reverse complement strand
ATAGCAGGGGAGAGAGTTTAACTTGTAGAAAATCAACTTTGATCGTATGTTTTCAGCACTGTGGATGGTTTGCGGCGCAGCATGATCCAGGAGGAAGAAGGGGGCTGAAGAAGGGAAGACACAGCGCTTGCAAGGAGAGAGAGCTAATGACAAGTAGATACTGATGCGGTGCGAAGACAATCCGCTCGTGCAGTCTACGGCAGATCGACTCGTGCCTGCAGGGCGGTCTGTCACGCCGCAGACAGATCTATGGTGGATGCGCTTGCTGTGGCAAGTTGACACAGACCTCGCTTTCTAAAGCCGAAATCTGCCACACAGTGGCAGAGTGCAGAGAGGGTACATATGCTAATGGTTCGTTACAGAGAGAGCCTCGACCGGGTGTTCAACCACCAGTTTTATTTTTTTCCAGATGGAGGAGCAGGAGAGTCCGGGAGCACTTGGTCTAAATCAGAGGGTTGAGGATGACTTCAATCGTTTGCATTTGCACAAATTCTAGAGCAGAGTGTTCTCATGCATAAACAGTGATCAGCGACGACAACTATGATATGAAAATGCGCTTACGAAAAATCTGTTTTCCATCCGCATAATACATAAAATATACAACAACGTGGAACCCCCGATGATGTTCCCATGCAACGAACACTCATGTTGCACATTACATTAGGCTTGATGCACAGCAAGTGGTACGACACAGCACCACACAGAGGCAATTGAATTTTGCTGTTAAAATAAAATGTCAATGTACTCAAAGTTGCATGCAAAGTTTTAATAGCGGCTAGCTTAACAAAACACAACTGAAATGTAGTCACTTGGCTATGTGAAGACGTCAACAGAAATGTCAATTGTTTGTTTGTGCTGTCTAAAGCAGGGTTGTCAAACTCATGTATGGCATAATAACTTGAAAATAACAATGACTTCAGATCTTCCTTTTGGTCCAAAAAAGTGCAAGCATATCCTGAAAATGCACACACCAAGCACATGACTGTGATTCACATTTGCAGTTACCTTAGACACCGCATTCGTTTTGATGTCCGTGCCTACTTCCGGATTGGTATGGGTTGAGCCTAGTCTCCTCCTAAAACCGAGCCCTATGGGAATTCCAATACAAATATTCCAATCTTAGCAGCCTGTTTTAACCTCTTTAAAGATCTTTCTTAATTGATTTTGTATATGTATATTGCTAGGATAATTATTGGTTAATTGAGTGAGGGGGGTCATAATTTCACAAACGTGTCAGATTTGGCATTCATATTTTTTTATTTCAGCTCCCATAGGATCCCATTCATTGGCGCCCCTAGTGGACAGTACCACCGGAAGAAGTTGCGTGTGCGGTGTCTCTCTCTCATATACTGTATAGCTCTCTCTATCTCTCCTTGTCTCGGATATACGGGTACTTTCAACAATGGCAGGCTTTCATCTGCATTCTATTTAGGTTATAGTGAAATGTCAAGCATGGTTACATTTTTTTTCTTAAAAGTGGGTAATATTTTAGTGGTGAGGTAAAATCGTGTGACTGTTATTTCCGGTAAGGTCCAGGTCCAAGTCTGAAGCTGCAGAATCACACTTTATATTTTCTTTCACCATCTGCTTGTCGGATGTGTCGGTGTTGGATTGCCCGTCTGGGCTTTGAATTGGCCTTGCAGGTTGAGGGCCCGAAGAGGTTGAGCTTTGCTTGCAGCCATCTGTACTGTTTTAACATTGACCTGCTCTCCCTCACTTGCACTTCACTTACTTTGCACCATTAGGTACCAGTAGGTCTTTTTAACATTTTTAACATTTTATATTTTGAACTCAAAGCACTAAGAGTTTGCAAACCTGCGCTGTAATGGTACAAAAAATAGTACTTTTAGGGCTAGCAGTATGTGTGGCAAGCCATTATCAATACAAGTGCTCGTAGAGTAGTAGCTGGCGAGCCAGAACCAACACATCATCCACGCATCGCACATGACTAGACGTTTGTAATAGTTAGGAAGCTGGCGCTGTTGGACCTAACCAATCAGATTTTTACATGGAAACGTCACATTGACCACCCCATGCACTAACCAGGTAAGGAACTGCCAACCATCTATCTGTAGTTGTTGGTGATTAAGGGTGTATTCAAACTGCATTTTGAATTTGTTATGCGGCGGGCGGGGATGCAGCGCGGGTTGTTTCCCGAAATAGCTTTGCTGCAAATGTATTCAGTCCTCCAGTTTAACAACCGAAATACATTTGTCAACAAGTTCACGTATCTGCTGCATTCGCTCACTGATTGGGCAGATCTTCTACCATTCAGGTGGCGGGACAGAACGAAACTATGTATGTATCAGAGCAGCCGCGGGAAATTATTCTCTCTCGTGTGTGTGTGTGTGCATCAAGCTCGCTCTAGACTGGAGGTGAAAATATCGGAAAAGTAAAGACAGAGTCGAGTCGGATTGTCACAAACACACACATACACAGGCACACACACACATATGCACACTAAACAAACGTGCTTGGATGCGCGAACATGCATCCAGTCGCGGGCTGCATGTTCCACCCCAAACAAGAAATTAGCTTTGCATTCACACACAAAAGACAGTGGCTGCCATGAAAGAAGCAATTTGGAGTTCAGTGTCCCTGGAATGGAGACACCAGACATTCGCTCTTCAACCCCTGGTTGTTCGTTGGTTCGTGGTTGGCGTGCGAGGGGGTCTATCTCACTGTGCCACAGGGCCAGCCCCATTCAGTATGCTCTTAAGGTTATTCTATGTACTTTGAATTCCATACTTTTGTTTTATTTTTCATTTTCACCATAATCAAATCAAATCATTTTCACCATAATCAAATCGTTATATTTTTTGTGCGCAAGCGCCGTTTTCCATTCTTTATAGAGAAATAGTGATAGGATTAAATCGGAAACTGGGATGAAGAGTCAGTGGGAGACATTGCAGAAAAGCTGAAGGGGTGATGGGAACCCATGGCACTGCTCGACCTATGGTCTGGGGAGCGCTCTATAACCTCTCTGCCACCACGTCCCCCGCCACTCAAATCAGTAACTTTTTGCCCTTAGCAGGTCCCTCCCTCATTTAGACAGACTCACTCCACTCTTGAAGTCTGCCTAGACTACTTAAATCCAGACAGACTTGCTTGGAATATTCCCACGGGGATAAATAAAGTATTCATCCACCCAGCAGCAGTTAACTCAGTAGCTAGAAGCCAAATGTGCCGTCAATGTCAACAGAGTGGAGGCGAGGTTGGGGGTTAGGGTGGAGTGTGATAGTGTTCTAGGAAGGCCCCCAAGGCCATAGGGAGGTACGGGTGTAACAACATGCCACAAGGACAAACAGCAGTGCCACATGCTGCTGTATATCAAACCAACCCCCCTCTCCCCCCTCCTCCCTTCTCTGCCATAGAGCCAGCAGGTACACTAGTAACAGCTGTAAGCTCTATTGCTACTTATATATCTCTCCTAAACATGTCTACATAGACATGACAATCAGAAACAGCTTTATTTACCATCTTGCATATACCAGCAACGTAAAGTGGATTGCCCTAATGTGGGCCACTGCCTAATGTGGGACACCTAAGCTCCAGAGGCTCTGGCTCCTCCATAAACCAATGAATGTCAGTGAAGCTGTGGTAAAAACAAACTATGGTCATTTGTCTAACATTAAGTGCAACATTAAGTTCTACATTTCACTTTTCCACCTTAGGCAACTGACTGTTAGGAACGTTGGAAAGTACACAGTGGCAGGTAACAAGGTAACCACTACCGACGTAATCCAATGACAGATATGAGTGAAATATCTGTTGCAGCAATCCACCATTAGTGAGCAACAGTGTGTCTAAATGTTTTCATATTTTATTTTCTAATAACATGTGTGTTGTGTTGCCTACTAATACTAATAACTTCAGTGTGTACCATGTTTTAATGACATATTTAGCAACATGAACTTTTTGAGAGAAGCCACTGAGTTCGGGAGATGTCCTACAGAAAATGCATACTTACTCACATACTTACAGACTTACAGACAGCAAGAGACTACATTTTAGAATATAGAAAATCACATTTTTCCTAGAATGTAGATATCATCTTCTTGACATTCAAGGTTAAGGAACAATTTGTGGAGGATATTTGGTGAACCTTCAAACAGTGCAATTTGGTTTAGTCTTAACATCATTGACTCTCGCTAGTGCAGTCTGATCGACCAATGAATCCAGCCCATATATAATCATGTGCCTGTGGCTTAAGTTCACAGGACACACAGCGTTGTGCGTTCGCTTCCCCTTGGTGACATCTGCTGCAGGTCTGCTTTCCCCACTCTCTCTTATCCACCACCACACCCTTCCGACCCACCCATACACCAATGCCTCTCCCTTGCACTAGCTCAGCCAAACCCTCTCCTATAACCGTATCCCCAACACCTCATACCCATCCCACCAGCAAACACATTGCCATAACAAGCTCCCCCCGCTTCATCATATCCTTCCCACCTCCCAAATTCTCCCCATAACTCTGTTTCACCCCATCTGCCTGCCTCAGCACTCGCCCCCCCACCCCACTTCCTCACTGTGAGAAAGCGCTGCAGTTACAAATCGACAGACCTTCACAAAGTAGAAGTAAAAGTACAGACAAAAGTAAAAACCTTGTGTTTGTTTTTTTTTTAATTCCAGGATTCCTGTGAACAGGTCTTGTCACGTATCGGCTGATTGATCTGACTGAGGGGTGGTGCTAATTAGGATGAGCTGGATTTGTAAGAAACTCCTGATTCAGACTACATTTCAATAGAGTCAATAAGACATCTATTTGAAACATTTAGTGTTTTATAGTTTTAAATCAATTCAGTTGTATTGAGTTACCGCAATAACTTGTAAAAAGTAATCCAATTACCGATTATAGACTACTCCTCTTGAAAGTAACTACCCCTCTTGAAATTAGCCAAGTTCATTATAAGAAGCTGCCAAGTGCCAACACTGAAAGGAAACTAGTTCTATGTCAATTTCAAGAAAATATGTAGAGTGGATTGCCCTAGAGTGGGCCACTGCTTAATGTGGGACACCTAAGATCCAGAGGCTCTGGCTCCTCCCTATACTAATGAGTGTCAGTGAATCTATGGTAAAAGCAAACTATGGTAATGTGTTTAACATTAAGTCCAACTGTTCAACACTACATTTCACTCTCCCACCTTAGGCAACTGAATATCCCACATTAGGAAGCTGCAAAAAAGTGCCCACATTAGGGCAATCCAACTTGTTGTTAATTCGACCATTCCTCTTTCTTCTTCTCCCTGCTGTTATTAACGAAGACCACAGTAGGGCGGTGGACAGGGGAGAACAGTTTCAGCCAAGTCCGGGCCCACCAAGTCCGGGGCAATTGAGAGGGCAGGTAGCTACACTGTTAGTACATACTACAAATCAAAACGTGTGGCCCCGGGCACTTTTGGTGCTACACAAAAATCTGTTGAGTTGAGTGCTAATACAGCCGAGTAGATTGTGATAAGAGCCGCTCCGACAGGGTTTTCCCGCGGAGCGCCAACACGCATGGTTTCAAATCAATCAAACGAACGCATAACTCTTCACCCGGCCCGCCCCTTGCCCCCGTGTTCCCCCTATTTAAGAAAATAAATAAAGAATCCCTCACCGTTACCACAAAGCCATTATTACAGTGCCATAAATAGGCCGTGAGTGCGGCATTTCTCTGACAGATGTGAGGCCTTCACGCTCCCATGAGCCGCCAATAAACGAGCGGCGCATCGGCCTGCCAAGGGATGACGCCGTCGCCGTGACAACCGAGTCGTGTTTTCTGCACGCTGCTCGCTGTGTGGTGCCAGTGGTGTCTCCCCGTGTGCCCACACACATACTAGCACACACACAGGAATTCTGTCGCTCATACAATCTAAGCCATTTGCAAATCTAACTAATGATAATAACTTTAATTCATATAGCGCCTTTCAAAGAACCCAAGGTTGCTTTACGAGAAACAAACGGAAAAAAAAAACGGGAACAAAAAAAGAAACAAGTAAAAAACAGAAGACAACTCTCTAAATAGGGAAAGCCAGGGAGAAAAGGTGAGTCTTGATCGGGTTTTCAAAGTGTCCAGAAATGGAGAAAGGCGAACATCAGCTGGAAGGGAGGTCTAGAAGGAGGGAGCAGCCACAGAAAAGGCTCTGTCCCCAAATGTCTTTAGCTTAGTCCGGGGGATGACGAGAAGGCCAACACCAGAGGACCGCAAGTTCCGGGAAGGGGTGTGATGAGGGAGAAGGTCTGACAGATACTGGGGGGCGAGTGCATGGGGGGACTTGTAGGTGAGCAGGAGGATTTTGTATTTGATACGGAACCTGATAGGCAGTCAGTGGAGATGGAAGAGGGTGGGGTCGATGTGCTGCCTGGGTTTTAATCAGAAATAGGCATGTCAATGAATGAATCGCTGTCATTAATCACTAATCAATTAAGTGATGGATAATATTTAATCGATTCATTTTCTTAACATTTGCACTCCAATCCATTTGACAGACAAGTGCACAATGCATCAACTAAGAATAATATTTTCTTTCCAGTCGCATAATAACATAAATAGCATAAACAATCCCAATAAAACTCATAAAAGAAGAACAATATAACTACTTTAGATTTTTTTTAAATTGATACCAAGAAAATCTGATGATTAATCAATGAATCAGCCAATAAAATGAATAAAAATTGGGGGCACACGGTGGCCTAGCGGGTAGAGAGCGCGTCCCCCAGACCATAGGTCAAATACCCTGTTCAGCCTTTCTGCAATGTCTCCCCCGGAATATTCATCCCAGTTTCCGTTTTAATCCTGTCGCTATCTCTCTCTTGGGCCTGCGCCCAAAAAAAACAGGCGGAGCTAGCGGGTGTCCCTCCCCGCACTCCGCGTGCCGGGGATTCAAGCACGCGGTCTTGTTTTCAGAAAGTTGTAACATAAAACTTTCTGACCTTTATTCTTAGTCGACATTTGAATGGAGGTGTGTATCGCTCAATTACCAATGGTGGTATCCGCTAACTTTCGAATGCACCTGCATGATTGAATTTTCCAATGAGGGCCCTCGCCGAGTGCACATGGACCACCACTCGGGGGCCGGGGACCGCTCCTCCGCTCGAGGACGGAGGTGCATGGGGAGGCGGGCATGTATTGACAAAGCAACGGAGTAAAGAGTTGAGTCAAGCCAAATTGATATGTTCAGCGATACTGAATAAGCAATTCTTGTTGTGTTTGTGTGTTTGTGTGTGTCTTTGCATGTGTGTATGTTACTCTCTTTTCATGTACACACTTTTGAAAACAGTGGTGCTGCGCAAGCAGGAATCCACACACCTACAGCCGCCTCCATGTTATTTACCGCAACTCACTGCTGCCAACCATAGAAAAATGTGTTCTTTCACTCTGAAAGGTCATATTAAATAGAGCGTGGTGTTCCCAAATATACGGAAACAACAACATTATTATGATAAACATTATTATAATAATCATATTAACTGTGTGTAAGGCTGAGAAATGATTAAATTTGGTTGGCTATTCGAGCATTTTGAGTTTTTCTGATGGCTGACATAAGCAACAGCAAAAATTCGGCAATCTTGAATTCAGCCATCATGAAAATGTTGGCCTAGAGCATTTCCGCGGCGCAGATACTGATGCGGGGGCACATGCAAAACCATTACATCCCCAACACGCCGCGTTTTAGGGATACAATTATGCATGGTTGCCTGGTAGATGACTTTAGACTTTAATACAGGGTTAGGGAATCATGTTTCTCCTCCGAACTTGCTCAGAACTCTCACACTCACACACATAAACCCCAGCGAGTCAAAGGACATGTATTTAACTCGTCACTAATGTCCATTGTGCAATAAGTCAAGAAATCATGAAAATCACCCAATATATGGAATATCTCTATTCCACGAGGTGAAACGACCATCATGTTCCAGCCCAAACTCTGAATTGTAACATCAGAAATCAACAACACAGGGGGGCGCGCGGAGAGCAAATCCTCCAGGCCATGAGCCGAGCAGTGTCATGGGTTCGCACAACACCTCCGGCTTTTCTGCAATGTCTTCCCCCGATTCTTCATCCTGGCTTCCGATTTAATCCTGTCGCTATCTCTCAATACAAAGGATGAAAAACGGAGCTTGCGACCAAAAAAAAAACTTTAAAAAAAAAAGAAGAAAGAAATCAACAACGCGTGCTTGTGTACGAGAGGGCGCGAACCGCGGCGTGACGACGCGGACGATGATGATGATGGCGACAGCGTGTCAGATCTCAGCAAGCCGAGCGAGTCCCGGGCTGGAATGTAAGTTCTAATTATTATGTCGGTCGCCATGGTTTCGCTTGCCGCCTTGTTTGTTTAAGTCACCAATCGGGCGATGATTTATCATGACAGGCTCGCCGTGTGTAGGCATTCCGACGCTGCGAAGTGAAAGCTTTCATTAGCGCATAAATTACAGTGCATTTGCCAATTTCAGCGCTCATGCACGTCGCATTTCACCTGCTCGATGGGGTTCACCGGTTTCTATTTATACAATTATGAGTGCTCAAATGGCTCACTCGGGCATATTTTGTTGGTGTTTTTTGGTTCAAAACCACCTGAGTCACGCTGAATATTTGTAGTTGCTATTAAAATACAACTATTGAATAGTGTGTTCAAATTGTAATGTTCTTCCAATTGTTTGAGGTGGAACATTTTATATGACAATTTGTAACACAATCTTGACCTGAATTCATCATTTAGTTTCTTCCTATGTCCATAGTCAGAAACTACTCATCCACACCCCCAAACTCAAGTAAAGTTGTCTTTATGCTCCTGCATATTTGTAATTAACAATTACCAAATAAGATATATTCGTTTTAACCATCTACAAAGTCAGCATATCCCTATTCACACAGCTCCTCAGGTCAATGAGCTGATGAGACACAACACCTGTTCATAAAATCCAGCGGGGGGGCAAAACCTGTCAGGAATTTTATGTATAGCAGCAACTGCGCTACAAGTCATCAAAACATCATAGTTCTATCATAGGCACCAACTTTTTTTTTTGCCCCGTGGGTGCCCCAGATTTGAAAAAGGGCGATATTTGAGCGAACAATGGCAGTTTCAGGGAAAGAGAAAAATAGAGGCAGCGAGAAAGATAAAGGTTAGAAGTAATGCATGAGTGAGACACGGTGACGTAGGACTCGCGGCGGCGAGTGATGTCACTACGCAGAACTGCGATCGTTGATAATAATGAATTATGTTACTTATAGGCTACTGAAATGCACCACAATTTTGTCACTTGTTCCGTGTGTCATTTCCAACAACTGTACAAAATTTCATCGAGATCTGTGCACAACTTTTTCACTTATCCTGGTGACGAACAAACCAACCAACCAACACAACCAAAAAAATAACCTGCTCGACGCAGGTAATGACAAAAGAAAAACAAACAAACAGGAATTGCCTTTTAAGTAACTGGCCAGTGTGCACTAAATAATGGCTTAGCAATCCATACTAACACATTGGCGAACAGCTTGTCTCGTAAAATGTTAGCATATATAGTTTGTGGGCCTTTGAGACGGAAGAAAAGACACAGTCAGGAAGTGATGTCAGTTTTGATGATTGGTAGCGTGGATAATAATTCTATCGCAGCCTCCCTGGGGAAACAGCCTTTATCCGAATTCTCCCCGGCTCCTTTTCAACAAGTCAGCACATGGCCATGATGAAAAGAACAACAATTGCATTAGACTCCTGGGCGGCACTGGGCCCCCTCTGCGGCCCAAGAAGAAAAATGCAGTGCGGCAGGCGGTGGGAGGAAAGTTAAGGCGACCCTGCTGTGCTGAAAACACTTGCTGCAGTCCAAACGTGACATCCGACACGCTACGCTCGTGCCGGTGCCGCTGGTGGTGGTGGTGGTATTGTGGGGGGTGTTCCGTGGATAAAACTAGTTTTGCATTCACGGACCTTACATGGAGAAGGCGAGTCAGCATCGACCCGGGGAGCAGAGCTAAAATGACCGGCAGGATATTGGATATTGTAAATAGAGCGGGCGCTGGTGCAGCTGGTTTATCCATCGGGAGGCACGGCCTTGCTGTACTCGCAAGAAGCGGGAGACCGGGGGCGTGTGGGGAGGTGTGTGCGTGGAAGGAGGGTGGGGTGGGGGCAAACAAAGCCCCATCACCCGCAGCCTTAGGCTACATTTACATGGAAACAAGCTTAGCGGAAGACGTCAAACTGCTGTTTAGTTTTCATTTTTTATGTGGTGGGGAACATTGAGGTATAGGACTCACGCTGTGATTTCATGGATGAGTGCCTTCACTTACATATGGAGTGGGGACTGGAGTCACGTCGAAGCGACTTGACCTGAAAGATGACCTCCTGCCACGGACAAGATGATCAAATAAACATGATGTCATTGTATGATGTGCAGCAATGTCATTGGTTCCTTGATCAGCTGATCTAGATGCCTAGGGAGGGGGTGAATTTTATTAAAGTAGGGAAACAGAATAAACTGGAATTCTATGTGAATTCTATCAAGGTGAAGGTAACTTTATTTAGTCCCACTCACACATACATACATGTGCAGTGAAATTCGTCCTCCACATTTAACCCATCACTGAGGAGCAGTGGGCAGGCGCACTGCAGTGCCCTGGGCGTCCAGAGTCTGAGCCAGTGCCTTGGCCTGGGGTACTGACTGGAGCAGGTTAAATAAAAGTTGTTTTTTTGGTGGTGGGGTAAACCGGATTGCCCGGGGAGAACATGTAAACCCCACACAGAAAGGACTTGGGCGAGCTGGGTTTCGAAACCAGAACTTTGCATACATTTTGAAATTTCTGCAGGTTATGTTGTTTTATATTTGT
>OMKY01213810.1:0-11790 GCA_900302395.1 Bregmaceros cantori | reverse complement strand
TACATAGTGAGAAAGACAATGAAGAAGAGAGAGAGAGGGAGGGAGGGAGAGACTGCAAGAGGGAAGGAGAGAGAGAGGGGGAGAGAGATAAAGAGAGACAGACAGTGAGAGGGAAGGAGAGAGAGAGAGATAAAGAGAGAGAGAGAGAGTGAGAGGGAAGGAGAGAGAGAGAGAGAGAGAGAGACAGCAAGAGTGGGAGAGAGAGACAGCGAGTGGGAAGATGAGGGAGAAAGACAGTTGTAGAGTCAGAGAGAGAGAGTCATAGTGAGAAAGACAATGAAGAAGAGAGAGGGAGAGAGAGAAAGAGAGAAAGCGAGGAGGAAGGTGAGAGAGAGGGGGAGAGACAGCGAGAGAGAGAGAGAGAGAGAGAGAGAGAGAGAGAGAGAGAAAGAGAGAGATATGGAGAAATTGGGAGCCAATGATAGAAAGACAGAAACACAGAAATAAAAAACAAAGAAAAGGTCAGCGAGACAAAGTGAGACAGACAAAAAATAGAGAGATGAAAACAGAGAGGAAGACACAGAAGAACACAAAGATAAAAATAGAGAGAGAGAAACAGAGAGAGAAAGAGAGATGGTTAGAGAGCAAATGTGTTTCATACACCTCTGCGTATGATGTATTTATTTTGCCATCTTGGATATGAAATATTCCCATGAATGTGTGACTGCTAGATAGTTAATTAAAGGGAGGGTGTCTATTAGAATGTGAGGAATGACGGATGGTTGGAGGTGGGCGGGTACACCTGCTAATGCCAGTAGTCGGACGCTACTAAATCAACCGGCGAGTCGTAAAACCACGGAATGAGGACCGCGTAAAAACTGGAAGCTCTCGGCTCCACTGAAACTTTCTCCCTCGCCTCCATTCAATGATGGCACGTCCAGAACACACAGCCAACCAATAAACAATATGACAAAAGATACTTCAAGGAATAATCTCTTTATTCTTTATGAAAGGCCAGAGACGTACCCAACACGGCTCGAGCCTCAAACAGCCAGACATGAATAGTGAACTAATTGGGATTGAAAGGGGATTGTAAGTTTATGACCATCCCGTCATAACAAACATATAAGAGATGTTTCTATCCCTCACACGGTCAGTGGTGGAAAGCAATGAATTACATTTACTCATGTCACTTTAATTAATTACTTTCTATGAGTAATTTGTAATTCTGAGTAGTTTTTGAAACGTGTAATTTTTACTTTTATTCAAGTACATTTTTACCTTGGTACTTTTAGCTCGTTACATTGAAGTCCCCTCACGTTACTGATTCAAGCGAATCAGTTCACCAAAAAGATTTGTTCGGTGACTCTTTTCGGAAAGGAGGGAGGATGAGTTGAGGGGACCGTGGGAAAGAATCTTATAACTAGGGCTTGAGAACGGAATTATTTTTTAAAAGTTTTGTTCCGAACGGTTTAAGAAGGTCTATGTTTTCGTTCTCGGAACCGTTCCGCAAAATATCGGTCCTGAACCGGTTCGGAACGCAAAGATTTTGTTCGTTCTTAAAGTTCCTTATATTATGCAATGTTAAGTTTAGATATCGTTTATACAAAAATATTTGGTGGACTTTCAAACTTCAGTGGAACTGTATTAACGTGAAACCGGGTTTAAAACACCATTACATTCACTTCCTCGTCTGTCCATAAGATGGAGCCCCAGATGCATGGGGCCTGATGCATCCAACTTGAAAGTTGGATGGATGCACAACCGAAAATAGTCTCCCAGACATAAGAAATGTTCAAATATATAGAGAACAGAAAAAAACGTTTTTAACCGGTTTTGTGGATTTTATAATGTTGCATTTCTGTTCCGGAACTTTTGAAGAAACCTTTTTCCGTTTCCGTTTCTGCTCCACGTAAAATTCTGCAAAATTTTGTTCGTTTTCAGTTTCTGTTTTCGTTCCTTGAACCGGTTCGGAGCCCTGCTTATAACTATAAAAATCATATGATACAAATGATAATAACAATTTAAAATGTTGGAGACATTTTTATACTTACATTTAAAGTAATCTAATAGAGTTCATTTTCTCAAATGTAATCAAATACTTCATGTGTTTCAAATATTTTGATTGCATTCATGGTGGTTTCAAGATACAAGTTAAAACAGTAAAGCAAAGAACAGATACGGCCGAGCCCGTATCCCCCCACGAGTTCCCCCGTGTGGGCTCCTTGGTGGGTGGGTTCGTTGGCTCTTTACCCCCGCAAGTTGCAAAAGCCTATGGGTGTCGGGCATCCGCAGTCCACAATTTCAAAACAAACGAGTTCTGGGAGGACCTCAAAATGCCCAATGGAAGCAAATATTGTAGACTGTATATAGAGTGTATATGTGCTGGGTGGTGTCTAACTGACTGTATATAGAGTATATATGTGCTGGGTGCTGTCTAACAGACTGTATATAGAGTATGCCCAATGGAAGCAAATATTGTAGACTGTATATTGAGTGTATATGTGCTGGGTGGTGTCTAACTGACTGCATATAGAGTATATATGTGCTGGGTGCTGTCTAACAGACTGTATATAGAGTATATATGTGCTGGGTGCTGTCTAACAGACTGTATATAGAGTATATATGTGCTGGGTGCTGTCTAACAGACTGTATATAGAGTATATCAGTGACGGATGCTGGTCTTTCAAAGAGGGGAAGCCCAATTTGTCGGCCTACATCATAAAATGTGTATATTTATACGTAAATTCGACCCTCCATTCGTTTTCAAGAAAATGGTCTGTGGCCCTGTCGTACCAGCTTGGTGTCTTTTTCATGGACTTGACCAGTGTCCGCTCAATGGCCAGCAGGAGAAGCTCCTCTCTACACCTGCAGAAGTAGCTCCAATCATTGCCACTAAACATCTGAGGCATTGCACTGTCCAACTCCATGTCTTTCAGGAACAGCAAGAAATCATACATCTTTCCCCCGTTGCCCTGCATGTCCTGGTTTGAATATAGACTTGAAGTTCAGACCTCAGTCTCCCTGAATCAACGTACTGGCCATAACTTTTCATTACACTCTGAAATGCCTCCTCTGGAAACACTTGTGTCGACTCATCAATTTCAAAGTGTGTGTGTGTGTGTGAAGAAGCAAGTCAAAGTAACTGAGTGGCAGTAACTAAGTTAGAGTAACTATGTTAATTTGATTTTTTTTTTAATGCATTACTTTTCCCAAAGCAAAATATTGGGTACTTTGTCCCATACCACTCATCATTTACCTTAAATTCATTTTGTTTCAATTATTTGTTTCAAAAATCGTATACAATTTTTGTACCCTGCATATGTGACATGAAGTTTAAAACCTGATTTCAATTTCATCAGTAAAAGTAAAACGTGTTTTGGCATTGTGCAGCTTGTCCTGACATTTATGAAAATGAACTAAAAAGAACTAAGTTAAAAGGAACAAGTTAAACTGTAACATCAGTGGAAATAAAAGACTATCCACTGCAACGTAAATTGGTTCTGGGGACAAACAGAATAACACTAGCAATTTTAGCAATAGCATGGTATAGGAAAAACGAGAAAGAACAAATGAATGAAAATCCGAGGAGTTTATGACATCCGACAAGAAAAGACAAGGAACGTTAACAGAAGAGATACAAAGCGACCAACTTGCAAGGAATAACACAATGGAATGACAAATATATGACGATATGTGATCAAAACATGAGTTTGCGCAACAACCGCATGGCAGAATTCTTATCACGCCGACTGGCTGGGGCTGACAGCAGAGCGTTCTGCGTGTCCCTGGAGTGTGGACGCGAGCAACTGCAGACTGCAGACACTGTGATTCACTCAATTTGTTATCAATCAAACGGGATCTGCGTCCACCCGACACGCGGTCACGCCCATTCCCAATTTCCCCATGCAAGTTAATGCTAGAAGCTGCCGGACGCCCGCCGTCCGCGGGCAGGACGAAATTCAACTGTAGTCCAATGGCTGTGCAAATTAAACGTGTCTGTTTTACGTTCAACGTACCAGTTTATGGTTTCCCATTGAAGCCCCATTGACACAGCGCAGTCCAGGGGCTTGATAAAGCATATCATTTATGCATTTCACCGTATAAGTTCAGCTGAGCTAATTACAACCCACTCCTCCAGCACTGACACAGAGCGCCACAGAGAGAATGAGAACAAAACGGGGATAAAGTTGTATCAGTTAGTGATGAAATAAAAATAAAAATAGCGCATTATAGCACACATTTAGTCAGTGACATGGAAACACAACAAACAGTACATTTAAATGTATTTATTTTTCTGACATGTTAGGGGAAGCCTTGCAGTCTTGAAGCAATCGCCCCTGGAGTATATATGTGCTGGGTGGTGCCTAAGTGACTCTATATAAAGTATTTATGTGCTGGGTGGTGTCTAACTGACTGTATATAAAGTATATATGTGCTGGGTGGTGTCTAACTGACTGTATATAGAGTATATATGTGCTGGGTGGTGCCTAACTGACTGTATATAGAGTATATATGTGCTGGGTGGTGTCTAACTTAAATATCTGAAAAGCATGGTACTTTTTAATTGCCATTTTTTTAGTTGTTTCGAGGTCCTATTCAATTTCCTCTGGTCAACCACTATATGGGGGCTATATTTCACACATTGGCCCTTTAAACTTTCCCCAACTGGCCCTTGGAAATCGGACCATACTGACAAGGCAATAAACCTCCAGCCACTTACTGAGCCCTGGGCCTGATTCAACCCTCGATCACTGACATGGGAGAGAGGAACACAAGCATTTTTGGCAACCGTCAATTTGCAGTAGCAATTTCACAGAATTGCTTGACATGGTTGCACACAGCTCAAATGTGATTTCCAAAAATTGAATTTCTGATGCCGTCTGTGCATGCCGCAGACAGTCTTGTCTGCACCTACACAGACAATGTTCTTGTCTTTGTAAGGCATGTCTAGTGAACAAGGAGGTTAGGTTTTCGGTTTTGCGGTTTGTTGGTTTGCAGTTTGTTAGTTTGCTGTCTTTTGGTTTGAGGTTTCGGTTTGTTGGTTTTGTCGATTTTCATTACATTATTTCACCAGTTGTGGATAGTGGCCCAGGGAACAATCCATTAAAAGTTAGAGATGATCCTGCTCACAATCCGGAATCCAGAAATTTTTTTTTTGCTATTTGTCACAAAATGACTTAAAAGGGTATGGATGAATTTGTATGATTTTTGTATGAAAATTGTTTGCCTATCTTTCTAAAACGACGCTGACAAATGTATGTGGAATGTGTGGTATAGAGTGCTCAATTTATCTCTGCAGCTGTCCAAGAAAGATGTGATTTGTAAACATCGATAACTATGTTTTTTTGCTTTGTGATTTGACTTGATGTTTAAACAGCAAACTATAAAATCTCCAAAGATCCGAGCAAAAAGCTGGGTCTCAATTTGGATTTTAGGAATCCAGCTGCGCAGTATGACAGCTGAGAACGCGGACACGGACTAACAGCAGAGTGGTGATGTCACAAGTTGACATCACGGGACGACCCGACCATATCACCAATAAATCTGTTACAAGTCAGTGGGGACAGCTGGACGGACGGCGCGCATCATCCGCCGACCGCCCATCTTCCTCCCAGGCGCGAGGATCGTCCGCGGAGCTCCCAGCACCGCCGGCTGCTCCACATCTGCAATCAGCAGATGTGGATCTCAATCACACATTCACACGCCAATGGCGGCGGCTGCCATACAAGGCGCTCGCCACGACCCATTGGGAGCAATTTGGGGTTCAGTGTCTTTCCCAAGGACACTTTGGCTTTTGGTTTTCAACCCTCCAGTCATTTGAATGGCCGCTCTACCAACCGAGCTACAGCCACCCCACACGCGTAAACATGGATCCGATTGGTAAGTGTCCATGTATACAAGTAAAGCGGATTATATTTGATCTGCCTAAATTTATTCGGATCCAAAAAAGTGTCCATGTAAACGGGGCTATTGAGCTGACGACGAGATGTCATCGGAGAGCTTATTTTTATCCCTGAAACGCGGCGAATAGGGGATGTAATGGTTTTGCGTGCATCACCGTATCCGCCGCCGCGTAAGATACTTTGTGTTAACACAATAACTTTTGAGTGGATGGATGATTTGTCCCAGAATCTGTGTTTCAATGCTCTACGGTAGATTCATGAACTGATGACATTACAAGGTTGCTGAATTCATTTTTGGTTTGGTCCTTCTGACTGTGTGGATGGATTTGCCAAAAATGTATTTAGCTTTGGTTTTAACAATACATTTAATTTCATACAAAGACTTTTTACTTTGTGTGATAACTGTAACAACATCTTGTATACCAACAATATATATATATATATATATATATATATATATTATTTTTTTTTAAATATATTTTTTAATGTATTTATTTATTAATTTATTTATTTTTTAAGTGATAAAGTTAAGTTACTTGTTTTTCATTCCCTATTGAGAGAGACGGTGATGGGATTAAATCGGAAACTGGGATGAAGAGTCGGGGGTAGACATTGCAGAAAATCTGGACAGGGTATTTGAACCTGTGGCACTGTTCGACCTGCGGGATCCACTCTGCCACCGTGCGCCCCCACCAACACTATATTAAGATCACACTTTATTTGTATACTTTCCACATGGATGTCATTTTTACGTTGATATACTAGCTCAGGCATATACCTAATTGAATACGCCACTAAGGGGGGAGAAGGAGTTTTCTTTCCTGTGAATGAAATGATTACACAACAACGAACATGGATGCAGCTCCTAACACACTTGACTCTGAGGCCGGACACTTTAGCTCTCTCCACTTGGACTTTGCCCGGCGGCGTGGCCGGCGCCCGCCCCTCCTGACCGGACGCACCACCTGGGGTCCGGGCTGAAGCCCGGTCTGCGACCGAGGAGCGAAGGGGCGAGGGGAGACGGGCGATGGATCGCCGCCCACCCATTGATGGGCTGTGCACGACGGCGGCGTGCGCAATGACCGGAGCAGGGGAGGTCCGCGGGGGTTCCGCAGTCCGCGCCCGACTCGGGTGGTTCTCCCGAGACAACTTGAGTTGTTGTGATCGGCACGAGCGTCACCTCCCGTCCGATGGGGTTTGACCAACGTTAATGATCCCTCCGGAGGTTCACCTACGGAAACCTTGTTACGACTTTTACTTCTTCTAGATAGTCAAGTTCGAGGTGGAAAGTCGGAACTCGGCGAGCACTGACACCTCTCCGTGCTGGCGTGTGTGTGTGTCTGTGTGTCTGTGCGTGTGAGTGTGTGCGCGAGCGTGCATGTGGGGAGGTAAAAGAGAAAATGTTGGCTGGCCCCTTGGTGTAGTGGTTAAATATCAAGAGGCAGCCCCATACATCTTGTCACGGTGTCCACACTAGCCCACACACGATACTGCCATAGACGTGATGTGAATCGAAATCCTGAAGATTTCAAAATCGTGATCAGGAAACAACAGAGTACTGGGTGAATTTGTGAACTTGGGGCAGGAAAATGGAACCAGTGGTACGTTTATGTGCCGCAATGAAAGCGAAGAGTTGGGCGCTCCATGCATGAACCGAGCTTGGCTGCACTCTCTCGCTCCCACTCGCTCTCTCTTTCCCTTCTCTCTCTACCCCGCTCTCTCACACTCGCTCTTTCTCTCTCCCTCTCTCACTCTCTCACACACACACACACACACACACACACAAATAGTCAAGCCGTACGGTAGCTTCTCTCAACTTCTCTGCTCGGACAGTGCAAAGAATAACGCAATCTGAGCTCAGACGGCAATGGTGAAGGTTATCGACTGTTATAGGAATTATTAGGAGACCTTTAGCATGTAATATGGATTGTATGTGTATCGCTGTGGCCAGCATGCAAATAACCTCTGACACTCACATTATATGTGGCTCACCAAGTATCTATCGGACCTCAGGGTAGCAGTAGAACCAGACCAGACCATATGGTAGCAGTAGAACCAGAGCCAGAGTTATGACCAGAGTTGTGACCCGGCCAGAGGCAGTGGACCCAGCATTAACCAGCGATTGCCTCAGAGCTAACGCTCTTAGACCCAAGTTTAAACCTCACAGCCCTGAGCCGAGCATGGCCCAGGGCTTGTAGGATCAGACTCAATGCAATGAAACACGGAAGCCAGAGTTTAGGCGTGTCGTCTGTAAAATCACTCCTTTAATTCGGTTCTGTTCAGACATTTATAGATTTCAGTGTTCAACAGATCACCCCACGTTATTTCAGCCTATCATGGCAAACCAAACAAGCACGTCATGTTTTTGCCCAACGTGTGGACATAACTTGTTGACACAACTGCGTGCGCTGTGTTGCAAAAAAACACAAGACCAGTCTCGCATGAGCGCTGCTCTTAACTAGACTGGAGTGGTAACTGATTCGCTATCGCCCGCCTGGGGCGTGTCCTGAAATTGAGCGGGAAAAGTCCCGGAACCGAATATGGACCAGGCAGGCGTGTACTTGTGTGTGATCATCCCCCCCGAACAGAGCCAACCATGGCAACTAATCCATCTGTAGACAGGACAAGACGTCCTAATCTCCATCAGTTTTCCCCATTCACAAAATATATTTGTTAATGTGTGTGCAGTAATGGCGTCATGTTCATGTTGGAAAAGCAACTGAAAGAAATTCCTTGTTATATTATTAAATCACATTGATTATTTGAAAGGGTGTATTCACATTTGTGTTGCATTTTTGTCTTATTGTCATTATTTGTTCGTTGTTGCGAGAACGACAAAATTATTGATTATTGCAATCATTTCTCGGCCAATTAAATCGTCCAGCAAAATGTCTTATCATGACAGTACTCAAGTACTGTACTTTTCAAGTGTTTGTACTTTTCGAAGTCCTTTTTTCTGTGATTACTTTCTACTTGTACTCAAACAAAAATAGTAGTACTTCTACTCCTTACGTTTCCCAAAACAGGCTCCTTGCTTTTTTTTTGTTGGGGCAAGATAACATGTATAATATGAATGAGTCAGTAGGGGGTGCTAATGCACAGAGTAAAATCCCAGTTAATAAGTTGTTTTCATTTAGTCTCTGGGTGTGCCCTAGATATAAGATTCATTAAGGCTAGGTTGTTAGTCATGTATTAAAAAATTGACAAAATAGCATTAAAAAGGGCCTTTTACGTGCAAATTGTCTGGTCCTCATCGGGAAGACCTGTTGAATGCATCAGAGTTCAATAACAAATAAAAAGAGATGGATGTTACCACCGGATGCATGGTATGAATAATGAATTGGCCTCGGAATGAGCTGCTAGGCATGCATTTCATAGTAACATAACGGAGGAGAATCATTGATTTAACAATTGGACCGCATTTCTAGAACGGACTGCTGCCATTTACCGACCCGCAGCACTTTGTAAGAATTTGGATCTTAACAGAGGTTGACATTTTTTTTGACCTGGCTTTTAATAATTCTCGGCTGCTCATCTGCTTTATTGTTTTTACAGAACATAATAATTGCTTTAAGTTTAATATATCTATATATAATATATCTATATGTATTTATGAAGTCATCATCCTAGATTTAATCACTCTATTTATTAGGCATTTATGCTTTCATTTATTTATTTATAACCTATTTATTATTTATTTGTTTCTATTGGTTTTTATTATTTACTGCTCTTATTTCTGTACTGTCGCTGCCTACTGATTTTACTCGTTTTTAGTACTCCATTGTGTGTGTGTGTGTGTCTGTGTGTGTGTGTGTGTGTGTGTGTGTGTGTATGAGAGGTTTTGGGTCATTTCGTCCTGTTCTCTGTTCCGTTCTCATAAACCACATTCTGTTGCTCTGCATGAGAGGTGCTCAATGAACGAATAAAGTTTGAGTTTTGACATTAATGTTGCTGACAAGTGGCAATACAAAGTATCAACCACAACTCTACCAAACGGCATGATCCGACCACCAGGGTTGGCACAAAAAAATAGTACATTTAGTGCTATCAGTTTGTGTGGCAACCCATTATCAATGCAAGTGCTCCTCGAGTAGCGCGATTGCGATTGCCGCCACCGGCAACATGACAACTGCATTTCCCAGCGGCCCTGCGACCCGGAGGTCTGGTCACGTGACCGTGGTAAGCGACCAGCGATCTATCAGTAAATTGGTGATTAAGTATGTTTATGTTACTTATAGGCTACAGAAATGCACCAAAATTTAATAACTTCTTCCGTATATATACTGTACAAAATGTCATCCAGCTCCGTGCCCAGCTTTTTCAGTTATCCTGCGGACAAAAGCATCACTTGCTTTGCGGTGTTGCCCCGGCGTAGCTAACAATTCCTGCAATCACATTACGGTAATGTTCTTGGCATATGACACACACTCATCTTGCCTGCCTGCGTGCAGTCACTCTGCGTCCAGCGGTACATTGTTAGCATAGCCTAGCCCTATGGACCCAAACGGGTGTGAAGATAGAAGAAAGGAATCACTTGCCAATTATTCCTATTCAAATGAGGAATGTGAGCTGTTACACAACCAAAGTTTGGTTACTCAAAATCAAAATGAGGCCACTTTTAGTTGCTTTTTTTACAAGTCAGCGGGGACAGCTGGACGAGCGGCGCACATCGTCCGCGGACCGCCCATCTCCATCTCCTTCGGCGCCAGAAAGGTCCGCGGAGACTCCAGCACCGCCAGCTGCCCCGCGTTCTCAATCAACAGTCCGCCCCTACTTTTAGGCTGTGTCAGCCCCGGAGAGATGCGGCCCCAAAACCTCAGTTCAGAGGGAACCCCAGGAGCCTCCACCCGTACCTGGTCCAGCCTCGGTGGACTTGGATTATGAGATGAGTACTGCTTCCGATGAAGACGCCATGGACGAACTTTAGATAGAGCCTGCCTGCCTTTCCCTGACCTCTAATGGGTCGATTTAAACTAACATAAAAAGACATACTTTTGAGTTGTGAATAAAGGGTTTTCAAACGATCCTTTTGCCTCCTCTCTGGTGAACTAAATTGTGTGTACTTGACCCGTGACAGCTTTCAGCACCCCTGTTTGCGTCAGTGGGGCTAACAAAACACAGGGGACATAACATCAGGGAAGAACATATTTCAGTATGAATTTTCAGTGGTGTTTGCCTGGACACTCCCACTACTCGGCCCACTACTTGTGGGCTCGGACTCGCCGGGCCGCAAACCCATTATATCCCCTATGTTCTGCCTTTCGAGGATATAATAAGGAAGCTTGGGTGAAAAAAAATGTTATAAATGAACACAGGAGAGTCGGCTCTTCCATGCTAAATCTCAGACTCTGCCAAACGTGGAGATAATGGGACATCAAATAGCAATATTGATAACATTTCTGGTTAATAATTGTTTTGATTTTTAAAAGGAAAATGAACAGAGGCTCCCTATCCCCCATATAATGCACTATATGGGGCACACGCCATTTTGTAGGGGTGTCCGAATTCTCCATGTACCCTATTTAGTGCACTGAAAATATCTCACAATGCACCACAAAAAGTAGTGAGCATTGGATGTACCCTAGACGAAGCAATACCCATAATGCATTGCGAGACGTTTTAAAAATGACCTACATTTTTTTTTTTAAATGGCATGGCGGGAGTAAATAGCGACTGACTGCAGCAAATCGTTATAACTGTAAGTACTTTGACTTTTTCTGATGATTGTTGAATTTTATAATTATATTTTTTATAATTATATTTTATGATAATTTTGTCGCCGGCAACTCGAGTGTCCGAAATCTCGGCCATTGCTGTTGAGTTGTTGAGCTGTTGAGTGCAATATACGTGAGTGGTAGAGAGTAGGGGATAGGGAGCGATTTCGGACACAACCATTGTCTTTACATTAGAAGTTCAGATATCATTTGTGGGAAATATTTGGTAG
>OMKY01213806.1:0-16334 GCA_900302395.1 Bregmaceros cantori | reverse complement strand
GAGCTTCTGGACCGAGAGAGGAGAACGCTGCCTGGAAGCAAGACGGACGCACGCTGTGGTCTTGGGTCTGCTAACTACACTAGTTGTGAACAGTAAAGAGTTATTTCGCCGTGTTCGGGTTGCACGTTGCGGCGGAGGAGCGGTGGAGAACTGTTGTGGAGCTGCGGGTGTCCTGTGCAAGCAGTCGATTCATCTCCAGCCGAGTGAGTAGAACCGGCGCTAGAGCTGCGGCTGCGGGAGGCGTGAAATGTGTCGTCTTTATGGCGTTGGGACTAAATAATATGCGTCTCTATCAGTGTCTTCGGGAGTGGCGGTGCTGTAGGAGGCTCTGCTGGAAGATCGACGTGCGCTTGGGTGACACGCCGAAGACGTTCCTCGGGTTGAGCGACCGGTGTGGATCCGGGTCGTGAGTACAGCCTGCACATTACATCACGAGTGTCAACTGGGCCCCAACGCGCGCCAACTTTAAAGCCCCGGGCATTATACGAACTTATTGTAGCATTAGTATTGGGTACCCATTTAAATCACCTGTATGAATGGTAGTTGTGTCCTGTCTTGTCTTGTCTTTGTCCATGGCCATTTAGCTATAGTTAATACTCTGTCTTTCTCTCCCTGTACTGCTCTGTCTGTCCTGTCCTATCTTTTCTTTAAATAAATATTGTTTGTTCATAGATATCATTGGTGGATCATTTATCATTATCATTGTTAACTGGTTTAGAAATATTGTAATAGTACAGTGTTTCAGTTACACTGACTGGGCCTCTAGTAGGCGAGTATAGGAATATCAATAACAATTCTAGTGGCAGTTTGAGGTTGCTACATATACATACATTTTTTCATGTAAATAAAATAAATGTAAATAAAATAAATACAAATAAAAATGTAGCCATCTTGAAAATGTTATCCTCAAAATTTAATCAGTTCATGAACTTCCCCTAGAGCATTAACGCATCGAATCTAGGACAAATCCGTCCATTCAAAAGTTATCACGTTAACACACGCAAAACCATTACATGACAACCCTGACTCTCCGTGTTTCGGGGATACAATACCTGCATTTACAATAAATGTAAAGTCAGTGTGGTTTAAAAACAACCGTTGCGCAGGCTCTGTGGTGCAGCCGGTTAGACCACTGCATCCAGCAGACGTGGCTTACATCTCAAAGCACGCGTAGCCGTCATGACATCACTTCCCCTCACCGAGATAAGTACGCTGCAGTTCGTCTTCCTCACTCTCTGGTCCCACCTCACACTAACCCTCTGAATGAAATGGAAAAATGGCCGCGGCTGCCCAAAGTGCTGTACAAAAATAGAGTGAACCACTCCACTAAAGTAAAACACGTCACAATAATTGAAGAAAATAAAAAGACAACAGACAGACTGTAAACATAAAAAAGAAATATTTAATGAAAAACAATAAAATCCAATAAAATATTCTCTGTTTACATGTAGTCCACACCTTACTAACAGACCTTGTTTGCTTGTGTGCGTGTGTTTGTGGCCGCACGCATCACTGCCCGTGTGCAAGATTGTGTGTCGTGTTCACTGAGACAGGGGAGATCAGAAGATTCCTATTAATTTACCCGCAAACTTGATTCAAAACAAGGTCACACACAGTGTCTCTCTCCAGTGGAACTCATTGTTAGCGACACCAGGGTTGGAAAGTAACAGACTATATGTCATCAGATTACAAAAAAATCGAAATGATAAATTACAACAGTAGTACCTTAAAGCTACATTTTAAACTAGAAGCACTAAGAGATTGCGGTGTAGTGGTACAACAAAATAGTACTTTTAGTGCTAGCAGTCTGTGTGGCAAGCCATTATCAATGCAAGTGCTCGTAGCGTAGTAACCTGGCGAGCCAGAACCAACACATCGTCCACGCATCACACATCACTAGACGTTGCACAGCATAACGTCTAGTGATGTGCGACACCGTGGCGCTTTGCGCTCTTCAGATGGCATGTTAAACATGCATGCTCCCTTTTGTAATAGTTAGGAAGCTGACACTGTTGCACTAACCAGTTAAGGAACTATCCATCCATCTATCTGTAGGCGTTGGTGCTGTTGGTGATTGTTATATATCAGTGTTGATGAAGACACGGACACGTGTGTGTGCTCGCCGTGTGCTCGGCGCAGGTGTGGGAGACACGGCCACGCGTGACGTCACTACGGAGAACGGGGATGACTATTATGTTACTTATAGGCTACAGAAATACACCAAAATGTAATCACGTCTTTCTTTCTTCATTTCCAACAAAATTTCATCCAGATCCATTCTCAACTTTTTCAGTTATCCAGGGGACAAACCAACGTGACCAAAAACATAACCTGCTCCGCGGCTATATATACATATATAATCTATATTACAGCTCCATATTCCAAGGCTGGCTCTGTGGCACGGTTGGTTCGACCGCTTTATCCAGCCCCATAGAATCTTGAGCCTGTGGCTCCGTCTCACAAAGAGTCGATTAACTCCCGTCTCTGGCATAAGTATGCTGCAGGTCTGCTTCCGCGCTCCCTCAACAAGGCACACTAAGCCTGCGCCCAAAAAAATAGCTACATTTACAGATACATGGTTACAAATGGCTGGTCATCATTTGTGATCATGAATAGGGTGAACGCTTTTTACAAGAGAACTACTTCCAGTTTCAGAAAAGCTACCCATTTATAGTGCCTACATTCACCCTACGAATGAAGACATTTAAAATCAATGCCTATAGCTTTACCACTGAAGATGCTGCTATTATCTATCGTATCTAATTTTGGGGCAAGAACAAACAAAGGATATCCATACGGATTGATGTGCTGTGCTATAGAATCCGAATCATGTTATTGTCATTGTATCTCAAGAAAACTACGTAATTTTGAGAGCAACAAGTGGTGCAGGAGACAATTGAAGAGACATATTCTCTGCGATCTATCTGTGGCTTTACATGAGTGTTGGGGGCGGGACTAACCTGCGTTCGCAGCCCCGCATTCACGGCAGTCTCGGGGAATTTGGAAACATGGTTAGTGCTTACGCCCGCAAAACTTCCCTGATGGCCGATCCAGCATGTGCTCTGCCAAACACCTTTACAAAGCGACAGCTCATGGCAGCAGCGAGACGCTTTTACATACACAGACCATGTATATCTATTGTTACAGCATGTGAGGCGTTCAGAGCAGCCACAGCTCCATGTAAGAAACAGCAGACATTTTCTCCCCTCTGCCATCTAATTCAAAGCCTCACATTTACACAGACACAAACACACACACACATGCTTTTCTTTTCCCTTTTTGTCTGATTTGTCTTATTTGTTGGTTTTTCACCCGTTCAGTGTTGTATTTGTTTTTGTGTTGTATTGACACTGTTTGTACGCAACAGCCTGCACACCCAAGACGAATTTCCCTTTTTTGGGACAATAAAACTACTACTACTACTACTACGACACACACAAGATAGGATTCCTTATACTTTAATACTACTGAGAAATTTTTGCATTTGTGTGTGTCAAAATGTGTGTGTGTGGGTGTAAATATGTGCTTGTCGGTTTAAATATGCGTTGCCTATTAAATGAAAAATTGATTTTCGGGGTTTTAGGAGATTTATACTGGCAACAAGTCAAATAATGCCTACAGAGATAAGGGTTTTGTGGTGTGCGTTTGTGTATGTGTGTCCTTGCATGGCAGCATCACTGTGCGGCTTAATGTGGCAGCACACCTGGTCTTATCTGGGGAGTGGGCAGCGGTGGGGAAGGGACGAAGTGTCAGGTCGTCTGGTGTGGTGTGTCTTCCCCCTTGCAGCAATGGAAACAGACACCAACAAAGAGGGAGAGAGAGACACACAGAGAGATTCCTGCACCATCTCTTCGTAGCATCTCATCACCACGGCAACGGAGGTGTCGGCATCGCCATCCTCATCTGCCAGGAGGCCGACAACAAAGAGGGCTGGAAGAAGTTCCACACCGGGCATGGGGGAGATGACGGATGGAGACTGGTTGGGGCTTGCCGGGGTGTGTGGGTTTCTGGGGGAAGGAGGAGGGAGGGAGTGGGGGGGCGCTGTCACGTTTATGCAGACAAGTTCAGCAGGTCGTTCCGTCAAAAACGCGGCGACGATAAGGGCTTCCAATGTCAGTCACTGTGCAGTGTTCTGAACAATTTTTGAAGATGTCTATTCAGTGGAAGCGCACGCCGCCACATTATTAACTAGAAGCACTCAGCGATTACAAACCTGCGCCGTATTGGTACAAAAAAATAGTACTTTTAGTGCTGGCAGTATGAGTGGCAAGCCATTATCAATGTAAGTGCTCGTAAAGTAGCAGCCTGGCGAGCCAGAACCAAATGCATCGTGCACACATTCCACATCGCCCTAGACATTTGTAATAGTTAGGAAGCTGACGCTGTTGGACCTAACCAATCACTCAGATTTTTACATGGAAACGTCTCATTGACCACCCCGTGCACTATCCAGGTGAGGAACTTTCCATCCATCTATCTGTAGGTGTTGGTGATTAAGCATTATGTTGCTTGGCACGGGATTTGCGGCCACTCGCCGTGACGTCACTGTGGAGAACGGGGATCGTTCACCCGCTAATAATAATTTAGTATGACTATTATGTTACAAAAATGTAATCACTTCAATCACTTCTTTCTTTCGTCATTTCCAACAACTCTGCAAAATTGCATCCAGATCGGTGTTCAACTTCTGCAGTTATCCAGGTGTAGAGGGGACGGATTTGCAGGTAGCACACCTGGATGATACCCCCCTCCCCCCCCCCAAAAAAATTCGGAAACGGAAGTAGTCTCTGAGAGTGCGTGGCATCGGAAGGACGGCGTCAAGGTCGTGTGGCGTTTTCGCGAGAGCGTTGCCAGCTAAAAGCTATTTTCTTGTTTTTTTAACAAAAGTATATTTTGCGTAGCGAGGGGATTCCAGCGGTTTGCCTTCTGGAGTCCAGCGGTTCGGCAAGCGCCGAGTTTCGTGAGCCGATGTGGTGAGTCGCGCACACACAGCACGGATTAGGAACGGTGCAAGCTGTTACACAGGGGACAAACCAACGTGACCAAAAACATAACCTGTTCCATGGCTTTGCTCCGGCGCAGGTAAAAAGGGATGGGGGGAGCTTGCCGATTGTTCTCATGCCGATCTTGGCCCCACAAACACACAATGTAATCATCTGCACAGCCCTTTCCAGTTAATCATTCTTCTCGGACATATAGGTGAATGCAGCCAGCCCATTGGTCAAGAAGCATGGAGATGTATTTATTGGTCAAGACAAGATGGACGGATTATTTTTTTTGCATGTAAACTTGTTTATTGTGGGAGGCACATTTAGAGGAAGAGACAAATGGCAGATGAAATGGGCTGAGTGTGAATGTTCACCGATCCGGCAGTCAGGCGTCAGTCGGCTGTAGCCAGAACAAATGAATAGTCCACGCATCGCGAGTAGAACAATCATTAAATCTGGATTAAGCAGGCTTGTAGAAAGTGTCAAAAATGTGTCAATCAAATGGAGTTATCAAATCACATTGCAGCACATGATGTGGCATGGAGGCCCAAGTCACGATTCAAACAAAGCCTGCCTTAACGGGGTGCTCATTGGACTGCCCGAAATTGGGTGCCCCTCTAATTTGTCTGCCTGGTTGGTCCAGACCCACCAGACCATCTAGTTGTGTGCGATACGTGGACGATTCTTGGTTGTGGCTTGCCAGGCTGAACATTGGCCGACATCTGCCTGCATGTGTCAATCCGGAACGTGAATTCAAACACTTTACTTGCCACTTGACAAAGTCTATACTCCCAATGGCGAATATGTATAATAATGTCAAAGAGGATGAAAACAACAACTGGCATTAGGGGCATTTCCATTAGCATTTCAATTGTGTAAAAATTAACAAAGTGACAAACAAAGGTTGTACACAACAAGAACTGAAGTTCTTGTTTTTTTCTTGCTGCAATCTTAATGGTGGATAGAAAAATCCCCATAATATAGCACTGGTCCATTTTATACACACACATACATAAAACACACACACACACACACATTTATTTTAACAAATACTTCCAATTGTCTTGTAATTCATTTAATACAGGGAAAGGCTTTTCATTCAATGTATCTCTATTGGACACAATGGGGAGTAAAATACTAATACTTAAATTGTCATTGACCCAATTAATACTTTCATAGGGGACGTTATTAAAAGAACCCTAGACTTTATAAAGTACAAACCTTTATAGGCTAGCGAAACGTTTCAAAGAGCCAATAGTGGACCACACCATTTAAAGTTCCGTAATCAAATTACCTCGAAGGTTTACCTTTGCTGTCTGTGACAGGGAGGAGGGGGTGAAAAATTCAATTCTTTCCAGTTGGGTGGCGACGTGTGGTAATTGGAGGTGTGTATTAAGATTGACACGGGAAGAAAGTTGGTTATTAACACAGGCCGAACCGTGGCAGATTGTTTATTAGGGAACTGTCACTGTGTACATGCCGACACACATCCCCTTGGGGGAGAAAAAAAAAACAAAGATGCCCATGTCAGCAGTGTGCAGTGTCAATCGGACACATTTCCTCTGAATGACATTCCGATGAGGCGGAAATCGTCGAAGCGCGCCACAGTCAAGTGTCTGAATTAGCAGTGGCTTGAAATCTCTGTTTCGGTGGCCAATACCTATCACGGATTGACATAGTGGAACGGTTGTTAAATAAGGTGAAAAAAACATGGCCTGGGTTGGGCAATACATTTTGTTTCAGTTTGTTTTTGTTTCCTTTTCAAAGTCATGTTTTCAGCAAATACGTCTTTTTGTCATTTTGTTGACAGCGTTGTTTTAAAGGGGGTACAGGAGAGCGGGGGTTAGCAGACATGCAGTACATGAGGGGAAGCAATCTCACGGCGCTGTATGTGCTGTGTTCACAGGCACAAGACTATGAATGCAGCTGGCTTAGCAGCAGTGGACTAACCCTATAACAATAAATGGGTCATGCCCAACCCTTCCTGCTGTTTTAAATGTTTGATAATATTGGAAAGTATTCAATATTATATTAAAAGTATACCATAACAATTAAGATAAAACTAGTAGAAAAGGAACACACACAGACCTTATCTAGATTTCAAGACATGCCCACAGGTGAGTTTGTACAAATCTACATCAGCGCTAAGTAATTAAAATTTCCGTCCACTTCCGACTGACTCAACAGAAAGTCCCCAGCTCCTCCAGCCGTCATGTGCCATATATCAGATTAAATTTGGCTACAAAATACGAGTCTCAAAATGTCGCTGCAGTCAGCGTTAAATTATGATTTTATAATAGAAAAAGTTGTAAACACAATGTTTCCCGCGAAGTACAGATCCTCTTTTTCATATTTTAAGCTGTTTTGACACCAATGCAAATTGCATTAAATGGTTGTCACTGAAAGTCTTAAAGACTAAACTAGAAAAAAATGAGTTATAATCTTGAGTCTACACTTGGAATATGTTTTCTTTAAATTCATAACAGAATTACTAGAAGCACTCGGAGAGCGCAAACCTCTGTCGAGGCCATAGGTTTTGTTCCTTGGGCCCAGTACCTCATGAAAGTTTTACTCTGGTAAAAAAAAGATTGCGGTAATGGTGTGGTTGAAAACATACTGAGATCGGTGCGGAAAAGCTAATCTTATTACTAGTTTTTCACCGATATCAGACTTAACAAAGACGGCATCAACAACTTCTAGTCCCGAAATCACTCCTCTGGTCGAACCGGCCAGCAACAAACAGTTCGTCGCCATAGCAACCACCGGGCGGCCACGAAGCCATCCGGACCAGCCCCCACTGAGTCCACAGCGCTGCAGATCAGCAACCCGAGGCGGCAAGTTACATTACACTTCATTTTCAATCCTTCACTTTAGTCGTCCCGTAAACCTCCGGTAGCATCCCAGGTTTCACTCTCCCGCTCGATGTTGTCATTCCAGCCACTACAGCTGTGAATATCGCCGCCGCGTATTGGAACCCTCACAAACGCTGACTTCCCGTGTTGCTTACACCCCCTACTGTCAGCCACGTTATCTCCGAAGGGAGGTACCACCCATCATCTTCGCCCGTGCAATGACAATTCTTCGTCACCATAGTTCAACACTTTCAAACCAAGACCTAGAGGAACGTTAAACAGGACAAAGGACAAGTATTTCACTACCAGTAACTACTTTCAGGATAACTACACACAACTTCTAATAGGAATACTAATAACAATAATAATAATAAGGTGATGATAATAATAATAATAGTGATAGTGATGATAATAATAGTGATAGTGATGATAATGATAGTGACCATAATAATGATGACAATAATAATAATACTAATACTAATAATAATAATAATAATGGCAATAATAGTAACGGTAAATAAATAATATATAACAATAGTAAAAATGATAACAATAGTAAATAATAATAGCAAGTAATACTACAAATAATAATAATGTAACAGAAAATAATGATTATATTAACAACATAACATAATAATATAATAATAACGATGATGATAATAATACTAATAATGATAATAATAATCAACTAACCTACCAATGTCGTTAATACTAATGAGCGAGTATAAGAAGAACAAGCAACGTATCACCGAAATGCCCCCCGCACGAACCAAACATTAATACATGCCTGTTCTTCCAGAGCACGAGCCTCCAGAGGAAGAGCACCCCCATCCAGAGAAGACCAACCAGGCTTCACCAGCTACGACTCCAGGCAGGCGCATCGCATATCTGGCCAACCCATTGGCCCGACTTCCTGCATGCTCGGTCGTACCAACCTGCCCGTAGAGACGGACACCAGGCGTGGCCAGCCACCTGAGACCACTCCAGGCAGGCGCATCGCATATCTGGCCAAATTATTGGTCTGACTTCCTGCATGCTCGGTTGTACAAACCTGCCTGGACTGCCACAGAGTCTGAGACTCTATCGTCGTAGCTTCGCTACATTCGGCATCTGTCGAGGTTTACGGGTCCACGACTCAGCCTCATTCCAAGCTTCAGATACCCCACTCCTGATCCCCCCCCCCCTTTCCCACTGCTGTGTTTCAACAGTCACTAGATTATTTTAGCTAACAACGTCATTTGCAAGGAATTCCGATTCCCTGCTTGACCTTCCCGGAGTGCTGCAAGCACGCGTCGCTGCCACGGCCGTCTATCTCGAGCAATCCTCCCTAAGCCTCCTCAGGTACTCATGCATATCCGACCAATCACTTGTATACATCTCATTCTTAGTGTTTTTGTTCCGTCGATCCCGCAATCACAGACAGGCTTAACCCGAGCACCACACGTCCTACTACCTGTGGCTACAGGGTGACCTTACCCATTCGCCTAATCCGTTAATCACGTACACTAACTCCTACTATAACTATACTATAACCTACTATAACTCCTACTGCCTGCTATTCGACCGCAGCCGAGTCACTAAGACTCTAGTCTTACAGCTATACGCTTGTCGGCCACCTACTGGCCACCGCATCCCTAAGACTCAATCCTCGTAGCCTTGCTACTTTTGCCGCCCGTCGAGGTCACGGGTCTTACTACTCAGCCTCATTCTCACTTCAAGACGCTCTATTGTTGTAGCTCCGCTACATTCGCCGACTGTCGAGGCCGCGGGTCCACGACCCAGCCTCATTCCAACCCTCAGATGCTGTCGGCCATCTACTTGTCAGAGTCCGTGACTCTGCTGTCGTAGCTCCGCTCCATTCGCCGACTGTCGAGGCCGCGGGTCCACGACCCAGCCTCATTCCAACCCTCAGATGCTGTCGGCCATCTACTTGTCAGAGTCCGAGACTCTACATTCGCCGACTGTCGAGGCCGCGAGTCCACGACCCAGCCTCATTCCAATCCTACCCCACTCTCGATTTTCCGCCCCCCCCCTACCTTTTTACTCTGCCATGTCTTAACTGTCAATAGATTATTTTAGCTTACATGTCATTTGCAAGGAATTGGCTCCGATTTCCTGCTTGATGTACCCGGAGCGCTCCAAGCCCATGTCGCTGCCATGGCCGTTTGTCTTGAGCAATTCTCCCGCAGCCTCCTCATGTACGCATGCATATCTCACCAATCACTTGTATACTTTTCACTCTTAGTATTTTTGGGGCTCAACCCAAGCACCACACGTTGTCTAAGTTTGCAAGGAAATGCTTCTGATTTCCTGCTTGATGTTCCCGGAGCGCTGCAAGCGCATGTCGCCGCTATGGCCGTTTGTCTCGAGCAATTCTCCCGCAGCCTCCGCACCAATCACTTATCACGTATACATTTCACTCTTAGTATTTGGGGCTTAACCTGAGCATCACACGTTGTCTAGTTTCCGAACCGCAGCCACCACACTCGCTCGAACCTACCCAACCATCCGTACCCCGTAAGGCGACGTTACCCGTTCGCCTAACTGCTAATCATGTATGTTAATTCCTACTCGCGTCCAAGCTTCCCCATGGTGGCTTGCTATTCGACCGCAGCCGAGTCACTAAGACTCTAGTCAGCTATACGCTTGTCGGCCATCTACCGGTCACCGTGTCCCTAAGACTTGATTCTCGTAGCTTGCTACCTTCGCCGACTGTCTAGGCTCACGGGTCTCGCTACTCTGCCTCACTCTGATGCTGTCGGCCATCTACTTGTTCGGAGTCTGAGACTCTACTGTCGTAGCTTCGCTACATTAGCCGACTTTCAAGGCAGCGGGTCTACGACCCAGCCACATCTCAACCCTCGGATGCCGTCGGCCATCCACCTGTCACCAGGTCCCTCGGGCTTGTTTTCCATAACTATTGTCTGAGCTGACTAAACCTTGCTAAACTAAATTCCTAGTCCCCTAGCTCACTCTGCACTTCCCCACGCTCATTCTTTTAATGTATTCAAGTTTCATCCATCCAGGCATACCCACATGCTGAACTTCAATTTGTGGTTTGTTGTTGTTTTGGGGGTTCTTTTGGGGATTCGGCTCTGACAAGCTCTATTCTCGGCTCTTCATCGGAGCACAGGTTTTCGGCTCCGATGAGCTATATTCTCTGCCCCTCATCGGAGCACAAGATTTCGGCTGCAATGAGCTCCATTCTCGGTCCCTCATCGGAGCATAGGTTTTCGGCTCTGAAGAGCTGTATCCTTGGCCCCTCATCGGAGCACTGGATCCACTGCCCCTCGTTCTCCCCCCTACCCACTCATCAGAGTTCCCTCTCGCTAGCCTAATTAATTCTTTACTTGGTTCTACTAACAGTCTGCCGTTAAAGGACCATCGCCTATACCCTCTCGACCAATGGTGCCTTCGCGTTACGCCCTAGGCTTCCATCAACTGCCGCCTGGTCTTCCTGACTCTACTAACCTACCTGACTGTTGACGACTACCTTAGTCTCATTATTGAGCCAATCTTGTCTAGCTAAGCTAACTCCATCTTGGTCCCTGACTTCTTGCCTTGCCATGCTTTCATTCCTTCAATAAATGTTTCAATTTCCACCCTTGTTTTGATCATTCTTGCCCGTGAACCAATGCTATTTTTCCGACACGTGTATGAGACTTGAATGCAGCTGTTGGCAGCGTTCTCCGCTGAGCGCTGCCTGCAGCCGCCGCACTATTTTGGCAGCAGCCACTGGCCGCGGAGGAGTCCGCTCTGTTGGTGGTGAGAGGGGCTGAATACCGAGTATTCACCGCCGTGCGGAGTCTCCCACGGCACATAATGTCCCTTCCCTGAGGGACGGGAGGGGCCGAGCGTACAGACAGCAAAGGCCGTGTGTGCTTGAAGGAGGGATTAGAAGGAGCATTTTTTCCCCCCCTCAATGTCGTGCGGCCCGGAACCGAGTTGGGACCCGGTGGTTGGGGACCCCTGGTCTGGGGTCTCTACCCACTCGGCCACCGCGCGCCTCCAGCCTAAAACTTTTTGGATACTATAATACTTTGACTCACGTAAAATGCTATGCTAAAGGTATTTTCCAGAAAAGGCTCTGCAGAGGAGCTTGTACTGGAAACCACTGATCTCTTTGACTACTTCTAAGTTTAGTTTTGCAATTTATCACTTGAGTGATGGAAAAGTGGCACGGGGGATGAGAAACAATGGAAACGCCTGATCTTTTGACCTCACCTCTGACCGCGACAGCCAATAGTTTTAGTCAAGTAAAACCCAACTGCAACTCAGAGGGATCTTGTTCACCCGACCGCTCTGGACAGGGGTCGCCTGAAAGTCTCCATCGGTTACGTTCCATCAATCCTCTAAAAAAAAGAAAAAAGAAAAGAAAGAGGGGAAAAAATGACCACATATACCCTTCTATCACTGCCTCTCTAGGGAGAAGAGTGGAAAAGAGGGATGTCGATGATGTAGATGAGTGAAATTGGGAGTCATGCAGAGAGAATGAATGAGACAGCAATATAACACTGAATGTCTCCCTACAGCACAGACGTAAAAACAAAAAGAAAGATGATGCAGGCAGAGGATGAGAGCAAGAGAGAGGGTGAGAGCGAGAGAGGGAGAGAGAGAGGAGTGCTAACCATTACCCCCGCAACAGAAGGAGAGAGATAATTGGCTACTACCATATTCATGCCCCGTATTGTAGCAGCTGCAGACACAGTGTCCGAAGAACAAAGTGACATTAAACTCACCATCTCTCTTTCTCCCTTTGTTTCTGTTTTTCTATTATCTCCTGTTTGTCTGTTGTTCGCTTCTCTCAAGCACCACCAACTAATCTTTCCAAATTGCCAGGGAACATTTATACAGAACCAAGCCAACTCTGATGCATTTATTGTGGGGCAGGTTGTGGGGCAGGTGCATGGGTCCCCTGGATCCAATAATACTAGTTAAAAGGTATAATACGAAAAACAAAAACCAGTGGGCAGGAAGCTACAAAGCAGTGTAAGGCTTACAGTACCTTACACTACTTTGTAGCTTCCTACCGGAGGCAACACCCAGCGCCTTTGGGGGACAATATCATCCCCTACTATTGCCACCTCCATAAACGAGGGTTTAAGTGCCCCAGGCGTTTTGGGCTGGCGTGTTCTTTCTTTTGTCAGGTACGGAAATTATGGTACGGAAATTATTGTTAAATAATCTAAATTCACACTATGACTTCCTTAGATTGTGAGCTTCCCCGCTCTGTCACCCCTTCACACCAGCCATGTCAATAAAATGGAGAAATTACGCTTGCCTGCCCAAAATTACTACTTTTGCTCTCACGCTCTAATCCACCCAAGCTCTCATTTTCTCGCTTTCCCTCTCTATCTCTCTCAAAAATATTTCCAATTCCAACTATAATATTTAATTTTTGAGGTATTTATGTCACTATCGACTGAAACATATAGCCATTAAATGAGGTTCTGATAAAGTTTAGTTCTTAGCAAATTCCTCTTTAGGTGCGTAAAGTAGGGTAGAAAAACCTTGCTGGCCGACGGTCTGATGGTCTAAGCAATGGACAAAGCCTTTCGATACAAAACAATAGCTGAACTAACTGGATTTTTGGGACGTGAATTTAGTTGAAAAAGTGACCATATGAACTAAGTGTTGAACTTTGAGACACCGAGACTGAAGCAACTTTGGCTAAGATGCAAATCTAACACTAAACCTAATTCTAAACCTTGCCACTACACATACGCATTCTGGAACAGTAATCTGACCAATATTAACACAATTAAAGCAGCATATTTCATGGAAGAATAAGGAAGAACCCCTGCACTCTTTTAGCCAATTGGATGCATTCCATGGGCCTTCATTCATTTTGAACCTTGCATAGAAAATGCATTTACTAACAATGACAATTAAATTGGCAATACAATTTCCATTTTTTGAAATACAACTGAGCTACACTTTAGGCCAGGGGTTCCGAAAGTAAAAATCCTGCCATGTTTTGTTTATACATGTGCACTGCAAACAGGCACAGTACCAGCTAATCCTAATCAGTACACTTGTTCAGTCAGTGCTAATCAGTGACAATTGACACCACCTGTTTGCAGGGCACAGGTACCAGCAAAACGTTGCATGACTTCTCACACAGTTACACTACAAGCACACCCGCCCCCCCCATACAGTGCAATGGCTAAAAAGCCAAGCCAGCAGTTTGCATTTTTTTTTTTTTTACAATCAAATCAAACACAATTCAACAATAACGGCGACCGACCGTGTGACTCTAAGAGAACTCTCGCCTAATGTATTCCCCCATGAAAAGGTCTATAGGAGTAGTAAAACATAACATAAACAAAACAACAACAATAAAAAAATAACTGCTTTTTATTGAACCATAAACAACCTCTGTACGTACTGGCATGTATATACATGCACCGATGCACACACTCATGAGTATACACATACACACACATACACACACACACCCGGCACACACCCAGGCATTCACCGCACCGAGTACAAATCTTCAAGCCATTCTGCACGCCGCAAAGGCAAATTCATTGGTCGTTTTCCAATTCGCTGGCTACAAGCTTTGGTTAATGGTTGAAAGAAGTGGATCATGGACACAAGTGGAATATATATTTGTATTCTGGGTGACTTGCATTTTTGTTCAATTCATGAATTCTAATTATGTAAATGATCAGTGATGTTGTATTATTATGAGTATTATAATTATTATAATTATTTAGTGCTGCAACTTTTTTTCTAGTTTATTATTTTGAAATCGGAACAATTAAACTACTAAGACCTGCAGCGTGTGGATACTCCATGGGCAATGTGGCCACTGGAGTATGTGATAGGTGTGCGCCTGGGGTTATTACCAGCAACTGTACCACTTTTTTAGTTTTTTTTTTTTTAGTTTTTTCTTGATCATCGTTTTTCACTATCTCCGCTTGTAGTAGAATGTGCAGAAACATCTTTCTCCAGAGGCGCAGAGGCAGTGTTTAGGGTCGGTAGGTCGAGTTGTGAACATTCATAAATATTTCCGTGTCATCGTTTGGGTTGTCTGCCTCCGCGTCTTTTACCTTCCACTAATCCCTCAAGGTTTCAGTTTGTTTGTTTTTTTTTTGTTTGTTTTTTGCCGTAAGCACCGTTTTTTCATTCTTTATTGAGAGAAATAGTGATACGATAAGCTCTAAAACTGGGATGACGAGTCGGAGGGAGACATTGCAGAAAAGCCGGAGAGGAGATGGGAACCCGCGGCATTGATCAACCTATGGTCTGGAGGGTGTGCTCCATAACCAATCTGCCACCGCGCCCCCCACTAGTCTACAGATGAGATCTGTAACTTTGTGTTTTGAAACATCTCGATTGTGTTGCACAGTTTTGTTGTTCGAGGTATGCATCCAAGGCCTTATGAGACTACCAGCAGTATGTAAGTATTTTAAGGTTTGGTGTGACAATTTGCTTTGACAAACATAGAAGATTGGTGCGTGTGTTAAACATAGAATATGTGTGGAAGGTATAAAGCTGATTCAACCAGGGCTTGAAAACAAGTTATTTTTAAAACGTTCCGTTCCGAGCGGTTCAGACAGGCCTATGATTAACGTTTTCGTTCTCGGAACCGTTCCGCCATGAAAATATTGGTCCTGAACCGGTTTGGAGCGCAAAAATATTTGGTGGACTTTCAAACTCAGCGCAACTGTATACAAGTGAAAACCGGTTTAAAACATCACTTCCTAGTTGGTCCACAAGATGGAGCCCCAGATGCAACTGTAAATAGTCCCCCAGACATAGGATATGTTTAAATATGTAGAGAACAGGGAAAAAAAAGTTTTTAACCGGTTTTGTGGATTTCATAATGTTACGTTTCTGTTCTGAAACAGTTGAATAAATCTTTTTTAGTTTCGGTTTCCGCTCCTCGTAAAATTCTGCAAAATGCCGTTTGTTTTCGGTTTTCGTTCCTGGAACTGGTTCAGTGTCCTGAAGACAACTAGCTACTATTTACAGCCTGCTAAGATGTCATGCCATATAACCCAGGCTGGGAAATATATAACGTCTCACTAGGTGAGAGTGGACACTATTCTTCCCGGCCAGTCTGCCAGAAAAATAGCTTCGGCATGACCAGCCAAAGGCAAAGTGGGGCCGTCGGACCCAACAGGCTGTGACACAAATTCAAGCGAGTGAAATGTGACCACAGAATATGCGTGGTGACTGCAAAATAATTATCCACACGGTGGCTACAAGCATGGAGTCGCTATTCACAGTGGAGGAACAAAATGGACAAAGACGAGGAGGAAAATGAGAAGGAGAGAGAGAGACGGCGGCGGAGGTGGAGTAGCGACGGTGGGAACAGATCTGGAGGGAGCATTCCACTCAAAGTAGATATACCCAGTGTGCATAATTTACACAGCGCTTCTCTGCTCAGGTAGAAAAGGTCTATTACACACACATTCAGGAGTGTATGTATGTGTGTGTTCGCACACGCCTCGCCTGTGTGTGTGTGCATTTCTAAGTTTAT